>CM070476.1:46350839-46583339 GCA_036324585.1 Champsocephalus esox | reverse complement strand
CAGAGATGGCACTAGTACACACATCCTTTCTTCAAGTAGAAGTACAGATACTCGTGTTTAAAAGTAGAAAGTACAGGTATTTGAGTTCAACATGAGAGAAGTAGAAAGTACAGGTATTTGGGTTCAACATGAGAGAAGTAGAAAGTACAGGTATTTGAGTTCAACATGTAAGAAGTAGAAAGTACAGGTATTTGAGTTCAACATGTAAGAAGTAGAAAGTACAGGTATTTGAGTTCAACATGTAAGAAGTAGAAAGTACAGGTATTCGTGTTCAACATGTAAGAAGTAGAAAGTACAGGTATTTGTGTTCAACATGTAGAAAGTCAAAGTACAGGTATTTGTGTTCAACATGTAGAAAGTCAAAGTACAGGTATTTGTGTGTGTGTTGTGAACTTCCAGAAGACTCAGAAGATCTCCGAGTGAAATGTCAGGAAACCTTTTTAAAATGTCCCCGAATGTTTTTCAGCCAAAGACTCAAAGATACAGCAAGACTGTATTCTATGAGCTGGATCTCTCTGCTGTCTCGTGGAAAAGACGTGTTTGTATTTGTATTTATTTGAACTGTATTTGATGTCCAGTGTCCACTCAGTTGGACTGATTAAAATGTGAAAAATCATGTGGATTACATTTCCTGGATTTTTTTAAAGCCAGTAAACACGAGGAAACGAAATACATATTATAAATGTTTATTTGGAGCCAAATGTAAATGTTTCCGGGGTTAATACGTACTGTTCAATTATTTAATTATCTTCTTTTTAGCTTTAGAACTTGCACAAATCCTTTTTTTTAATGTTTTGTTTATGTTCCTAAAATGGCGCTCCGGACAGGTGATGAATAATGAAGACGATTCTCTCCTTATATTCAACACCGAGTGCTCTGTGACTGACCTCTGCTTCAGGTGCGGTGTGTCCTCACAGGTTGGGACGGACAGAAACAACTCGGGTCAGATTTCTCCTGGTTTTAATAAAATGTCACTTTATATTTATTACGTAAGTCGCCCACGTGATGTTTTAAGAGTTTCTACATCTGGAAGAATCACAAGTCAAACAACAATGTAGGATTTCTGGGGGGAAAGTCAAAATGCTGACGAATGAAGCAAAAATATAAGTATTTGTAATTGAAAATGCATTATGAGATTTATACGGAAGAGGATTAAAGCCACGTGAGTTTTTCTTTTTTTATTCTGAGAAAGAAGTCAGAATTCAGACAGATCTGATTGGCCGAAGACACTCTTCGCATCTTAAAATGTGTGATGTGTGAATCTAGCGGCATTGGGGGACAGCTTCTCACCATCATTTGCTGTGGCCCACTGATGTTAACGAGTAACTGAAAGGCTGCCTGCCAAACGTAAACATTCAGCCACGCGACTCTCGCGAGAGTTGCGCACAAGACGGATCGTTTCTAGCCATAACCGAGGGACTTCCGGGACATTTAACTCCGTCAGGAAGGTTCCGAAGCTAAATATGTTCTTATTATACATCCATGAGCTAAATGGTCTATTGGGCCCTTTCTCATTTCATCAAATCCCCCTCCTCGACTCCTCGGTCCTCCGGTAGTGACCCGGTACAGTGGGTGGTCACTGACGACGTGTTCTGATTTCTGCTCTTCACAGAGAATCCAGATCCTTTATTCATCCAGGTGAGATGCCATGGAGATCAGTGACCTCTTGTTCACGGGAGCCCTGCAGAGCCAAGGCCATCGAGCCAGAGGGAATAAATATCATTATTCTTTAGAAAAATGATAACCGGGTCCCACAGGCCCGAACGCCATAGGGTCACACCGAGCATGCAGCCTTCTTTACAATTAGACGTTCAGAGACACTGTTCACTGAAGGCACGCACGGCGCTGAGTATGCAGGGTGTGACCCGACTGAGAAGCCAACGCTTTGAGAGTCTTCTTGCAACCCGGGCAGAACTGTCTGGAGTCATGCAGAAAGTCACGGCCACTGATTCCCGCTTTTTAGATCTCCAGCTCAAATGATTCTGCGCATAAACCAACCGCGTGTAAAGTGTCCAAATGCGACATCGCGTTTTATTATCAATCATACACATGAACTCGGAGGCCGGTCGCCGCGCGCAGCTCGAACCCCACACGCCGCTAACACGTCGGTCTTTCCACGTCCAGTCAAAGCGTGACGTGTCACTGAACACGGCTCAATGTCCGCACGACACGCAACACTTTCTGAAGAGATTGCACATCCACGCCGTGATACAGACACGGGTCCTTCGCTCTGAATGAGCGTGAGCAAGGCGACATGGGAATGAGGCATATCGATGGACAGAGCAAAGAAGCACCGGCCAGAAAGTGCGTTTTCCATCGGCGGAGAAAACAAACGGACTGGCCGTGAATACAAACCCTCTCGTTCAGCTGGAGCGCGTCGGGCCGGGACGCGGGCTGCCAGTCTGTCTCTCCGGCCCTGTCCACCTCGCCCCCATCACAGGACGAGGTGGACACCTCTCTATCTCCTCCTCCTCCTCCTCCTCCTCCTCCTGCTCCTGCTCCTCCTCCTCCTCTTCTTCTTCCTTCCTCCTCCTCCTCTTCTTCCTCCTTCTTCCTCAGTAGTAGTACTGATGCCGTTTCAATCACATTAGTATGCATAAAAAGTGACAGGTCGCCCCGCCCCTTTTACCGGAAGCCCCGCCCCCATACACAATTAATCAAAAATTAATTAAAAATTAAATAAACTAATTAAACCACTTCCTGCGGATGTCCCGATTCCGGTTTACAAAATTAAATTAAATTAGAAAAATGAGAAAAATAAAATGCCGTTGTTTCAATCAATTAATATGTATAGGATATATGTCCTGCCTCCTAACCACTTCCTGTGTGGTTAATCCTGTATATAGTATTGAATGTAACTTGCAAATAACATGAGATTAATTAAAGCATCTAAAAACAAACATATATATTTTTAAACCTCTCTGTTTTTGCTAGCAGGACACAATGGTAAAAACATATGGTGGAGAAGGGGGGGAACACACACACACACACACACACACACACACACATTCCCTAGCCCCTCACCCCATAGCGTCTAGAATAAAATGCCGGCCCCGTTGTTAAATATTTTTCAAGTGAGAGAGAATGGCCAAGAGACGTCTGGATATGGATTTAATCAGCGAGACACCGGTAACAACTTACAACCATCCATTGGGTGCTCCAATCAAGAAACGAATGAAGTTTGTATGCCGGGTTCAGATGCCTACAGCCGAAGAACTTCACGAAGAATGGACTCTAAAAAATGGCGATGTTTGGGGTTATATATTCAGCTATATGGCTAATGAACTACATTTCTACAGTCTGAAGAATGGAGAAACGTATGGACCTCGTAGTGTTAAAGCGACACTGACTGTTCTTGATAGCAGGACACGATGGTAAAAAACATATGGTGGAGGAGGGGGAACACACACACACACACACACATTCCCCGCCCCTCCCCCATATCGTCTAGAATAAAAATCCACCCCCCGTTGTTAAATATTTTTCAAGTGAGAGAAAGTGACCAAGAGACGTCTGGATATGGATTTAATCAGCGAGACACCGGTAACAACTTACAACCATCCGTTGGGTGCTCCAAATCAAAGTAAAACATATAAAAAACAGATATCTTAAAAAGTCAATCTTTTCATGCTAAAGGATAAGGGAGGGGTAAAACCCCAGACCCCCCTATGGGGAAAACCATAAAACCCCCTAGGGAGACAACCATGTGTTAAACAGAGGGAGGTAGGTAATATACTTAAAATAAATATAGAAAGTCAGAGAATATTTATCTGAGCAAAGATACATACACTTTGCATAAACCGACAAGGGTGCATTTTTGTACGAAACAGAGTTTTCGTACAACAATTTCAAGCAGATCTCTGCGATATGCAATCGCTGTCTGAATATAATGATGGCTTTATTTACTTGTTAACAGTCGTAAAATGTATTTAGAAAAAAAAGCCTATACTGAAGTAGAGACATGGCAGAAATCCTACAATGAAGTGGGAACAGTGAAGGGGAAGTCTCTTTGAAGAGGGTAATAGCAGTTTAAAGATCTTAATGCCCCTTGATCATATCTTTTTTTATTTTAAAAAGACTGGTTCTCTAAAAGGCAAGTTTTGTGATTTTTTTTTGTAGGACTTCAAGATATGTTGCATGTCATGCATAAACACGGTGTCATCTTTCTTGAAACTGATGTGCTGTCCGTTTTACAAACAAGTTATGTTTATGCTTCTTCATCCTCTGAATGTTCCTCCTATTGTGAAGAAGGACCTCTTCACAATAACAATCAAGGTGGATCTGTGAAATGAAACACCTCTTCCCAAAGTGTGACTACCCTATTGAGGGCATGCGTCTGGGGCAGTAGGGTCTAAATCGAGGGGCCAGATATACTAACATGCAGAACGTACGGTATGTTTGAAAAAGACTAACCATTTATCCAGTTCAAGCTGTCTTTAAGATGTGACATCGCTCTCTGACTATTTCCCATAAAATCGTGACAAACTATTACTTGTTCTTACATTTGACCTCTTGCTGCTTGGTTGAAAATGATAGATGAAAAATAACTTTTTTTTAAAAGAGTCAAACCACAAATGGTTTTAAGATTGTTACAAAATGTAGCAAATCATCTAAAACGAAGGACTGTCTTCAATTAAACAACCATTACACAATGAAAATGTGTTTTATTTTTTTGCTTTCATATATAGTAATAGTATTGTAAACGAAACATTTAAAGTGGTCCTGGAATCTTCATTTTTTCAGAAACATTCTGTAACATTACCGAATAAATGACACTTACTCTTTTTTCTTGTGTTACCAAGATACTTTTAGATACAGTTTGGTGTCTGAAAATTGAAACTAGTTGAATATGAAGTACTTTATAAGGAATTCGGATTCTTTTAAAGGCAGATTTTGGCTTTTTTCTCTTGCCAAGATACTTTTAGACACACTTTAAGGGTGCAAAAACTTTAGTACAGGGTAAAATATTCATTAATTTGTATTGAATTGAGTTTTCTTTTTTGATTTTCAACATACTATATGACTTTTACATATTTTCTGACGTACTATACTTTTTTTTGACTTTTTTTTCTGTAGAATCTTGACAAACTATGACTTATTCTTAAATTTCACCTATTGCTGGAGATGAGATGACAAAGCTACAACGCTTAAAGAACTTTTTTCTAAAAACTCTCAATTCTATAACTGACTACCACCATTCAACGCAATAAGCCCCACCCTCCGCTCAGCAAATCATCTAAAACGAAGGACTGTTTTCAATTAAACAACCATTACACAATGAAAATGTGTTTTATTTTATTTTTTTGCTTTCATATATAGTAATAATATTGTAAACGAAACATTTAAAGTGATCCTGGAATCTTCATTTTTTCAGAAACATTCGGATTCTTTTAAAGGCAGATTTTGGCTTTTTTCTCTTGCCAGGATACTTTTAGACACACTTTGAGGGATGCAAAACCTTAAAACTAGAAAATGAAGTACAGTCTGATTAGATTTTTTTCTTAAAGACTGTTTCTCTAAAAGGTAAGTTTGTGATTTTAACAAATTTCCCTGACACTTGGCAGATTTGTGTGTAATTCTCTCACAAAGGAACTGTAAGATACACTTTGTATGTATGCAAAACTTTTTTTGAAAATAAAATACTTTGTCTGAATACATTTTCTTTAAAGGCACTTTTTTGAAATTATTTATTTATTATTTCAGTGGAACAATCCAGTGTTTGTTAACATTAACGCTTTCTTCTCTTTTTCTTGTGTTACTAAGATACTTTTAGACACACTTGTTCAGTTAAACAAGGGTTTTTTTTTCTGATAAACTTACATATTTTAGTTATTTTATGTTACCAAGATACTCTGAGATACACCCTGATGTACGCAACACTTAAAGGGTAAGATATTCATTAAATTGTATTGAATTGAGTTTTATTTTTTGATTTTCAACATACTATTTGTACACAATGACTTTTCCATATTTCTGATAAACTATACTTTTGACTTTTTTTCCGTAAAATCATGACAAACTATGACTTATTCTTAAATTTCACCTATTGCTGGAGATGAGATGAAAAAGCTACAACGCTTAAAGAACTCTAAAAACTCTCAAATCTATAATTGACTCCTCCATTCAACGCCATTCCACCCTCCACTCAGCAAATCATCTAAAACGAAGGACCTCACTAAGACGATCGTTGTAAACTAGCCATGGAGCAGAGAAAAGCCAAGACTCCCCCCCACGAGTTGCAGTCAGGAACAGAGTCCACCAGCAACACCACCATGTGGGAAACCCGAATCTTGCAGTTCTACTACTGCTGCTGATGCTACTCCTCGGGTCAAGAAGTCTCAGTTTAGGGACACAGTGAAATCGGAGTTGTTTCATATTCTGGAGATGGTGATGTATCGGTACAGAAAAGAAATCTGCAAAGAATGCCGACGCAGTAACCCCGACCAGAGGCAACACGAATGTCGGAATGACATGCCCGATTTCTTCTTCAGAAACAATTACAAAGCGTTAATGAAAAGACTTTGGCTCGCTGACTTCGTTGCAGTGATTGACCAGAGTCTTATTGAAAAAGGCATTTGCGAGGATAAACTGAAGATAGGACGCGCTTCGGAAGCCTTTCTGCACAAGCTTGTAAAATGCAGATGCCTCAAGGAGAGACTTGAAATATCCATACAGAGTTGGATGGAGAAGAAGAAGAAGACTAACAAACAGCAGTCGGATGGAGAAGAAGCCAGAGACTTGTTCAATGCAGTGACTTTTTTCTTTAAGTAAAATAAAAATGGGAAACTACTCTGCAAAACGCTCTGTATATATTGATCATAATGTAGTCCTTACCCGTTTAATAAGTGTGGTGATGGGGACGATTGAAAACAGAACGAGTAGTGACCCCCGTGTAAGCAGAATGGCTGAAGTTTGTAAACTGAAAGACATTTTGGATATCGTTCGTTCTGGCAGTACTAGTCCGGGTCATTGGGAAACCATTGTAAACGAAACATTTAAAGTGGTCCTGGAATCTTCATTTTCCGAAACATTCTGTAACATTATCTCAGAAATGAAACAAACATCAAAAGTGTATCATGTGCTCTCATTGTATGCTCTGTTTGTAGATGTAATGCATCTCTGCGTCGAAAACAGCATACACGTGAATATTTTGACTGAAGTGAAAAACCTCCATCACGATATCTCCAGTAATATGGGGAATGCTAAGCTGGAGACTGTCCTGAGATGCTACAATGAGTATAACTATTGATTTTGTGTGTGAAAAAATAAAAAAAGTGTTTTTTACATCTAAAAACTGTTGTCATCATTATAGCAAGGGAGCGTGTCTGATACATGTGTATTACAGTCCTTCTTGTTGTTGTGTTTTCAGTGTTTTTTGTGTATCTGTACACACAAGGCACACTTCATTATCTACTTTTCAGCTTTTTTTTTAAAAGAAAAGTGCATCTTTCAGTAACTTTACCAGAGAATTTAAGCATACATCTGTCAAATGTTTAAAACTGTTTCACTGAAATACCCTCAAAATGACAAACTGCCATTAAGAGTCAGAATCCTAACCAAATCTACTGACACAAAGTACTTCATTATCTACTTTCCAGCTTTTAAATACAAAAGTGTATCTTTCGGTAACCTTCTTGAGAGAATTAAGCATAAATCTGTCAAATGTCAGGGAAATTTGTTAAAATCACAAACTTACCTTTGAGAGAAACAGTCTTTAAGAAAAAAATCTAATTACTGAAAGCACATGATAGACTATAAATGTTTCGTTTACAATACTATTACTATATATGAAAGCAAAAAAATAAAACACATTTTCATTGTGTAATGGTTGTTTAATTGAAAAAACACAACATTCAACACAATTCATAGAAAACAATTTAATGAATATTTTACCCTTTAAGTGTTGCGTACATCAGGGTGTATCTCACAGTATCTTGGTAACATAAAATAACTAAAATATGTAAGTTTATCAGAAAAAAAAACCCTTGTTTAACTGAACAAGTGTGTCTAAAAGTATCTTAGTAACACAAGAGAAAGAGAAGAAAGCGTTAATGTTAACAAACACTGGATTGTTCCACTGAAATAATAAATAAATAATTTCAAAAAAGTGCCTTTAAAGAAAATGTATTCAGACAAAGTATTTTATTTTCAAAAAAAGTTTTGCATACATACAAAGTGTATCTTACAGTTCCTTTGTGAGAGAATTACACACAAATCTGCCAAGTGTCAGGGAAATTTGTTAAAATCACAAACTTACCTTTTAGAGAAACAGTCTTTAAGAAAAAATCTAATCAGACTGTACTTCATTTTCTAGTTTTAAGGTTTTGCATCCCTCAAAGTGTGTCTAAAAGTATCCTGGCAAGAGAAAAAAGCCAAAATCTGCCTTTAAAAGAATCCGAATTCCTTATAAAGTGACAAACTTTGACACGACAAACTGGAGTTGAGACCAGGAGGCAGAGTCGCAGTCTTACACGCTTCTCTGCGCTCTCTCCTAGGCAGTCACCCATAGGAATCCCGAACCCAATAAAATACCCAATATTAGCGGTGTGTGTGTCTGCCCAAGGACAATTTAAGGTAAAACCTAATAGAGGTGTCATACATAATAACCTAATAAAAGTAAATGTAACAACTACTACAGTGCAACAAAACAGGAAGATTAAATGTGGTCTCTTAAACATGAGATCTCTAGCATCTAAAGCAATATTGGTAAATGATTTAATATCAGATTATAATATTGATATATGCTGTCTCACTGAAACTTGGTTGAGACGTGAAGAATATGTCAGCATAAATGAGGCCACTCCACCCAGCCATGTCAACACTCATATTGCTCGAGGCACGGGCCGAGGAGGTGGAGTTGCAGCAATCTTTGACTCAAGTTTACTGATCAATACTAAACCAAAATGTAATTATACCTCTTTTGAAAGCCTCGTTTTTAGTCTTACGCATCCGACCTGGAAAACTTTGCAGCCAATCTTATTTGTTACAGTGTATCGTGCACCAGGTCCTTATTCAGAATTCTTATCAGAATTCTCTGAGTTTTTATCAACTTTGGTTCTTAAAACAGACAAAGTAATTATCGTAGGTGACTTTAATATTCATGTTGACGATGATAAAAATAGCCTTACTGTTGCATTTAACTCTATATTAGATTCTGTTGGTTTCTGTCAGAGTGTAAATAAACCAACCCACTGCTATAATCACACTCTCGATCTTGTTCTGACTTATGGTATTGAAATTGAGCAACTATTAGTCGAACCGCATAATCCTGCTTTATCCGACCATTTCTTAGTAACTTTTGAAGAACTGTTACTAGACTACAAAGCATTAGTCAAAAGCTCTTGCAGCAGAAACCTATCCGTTAGTGCTATAGCCACATTTAAGGAAGAGATTCCACCAATACTTAACTCGATAGCATGTCTGCATGTAAGGGAGGAAACTTATACAAAATGTACACCACCCCAAATTGATCATGTTGTTGATAGTGCTATAGATGCGCTGCGAATAAAATTAGACTCTGTTGCTCCTTTGAAAAAGAAGAACATAAAGCAACATAGATTAGCTCCATGGCATAATGCCGAAACCCGCAAAATAAAGCAAAAAGTCTAGACAACTTGAAAGGATATGGCGTTCCACCAAACTTGAAGAATCTCGTTTAATCTGGCATATTACTCTCAATGAATATAAGAAAGCACTGCGTAAAGCGAGAGCAGCATACTACTCTTCATTAATAGATGAGAATAAGAATAATGCAAGATTTCTTTTCAGCACTGTAGCCAGGCTGACAGAGAGCCACAGCTCCATTGAGCCTTCTATTCCCACAGCACTCAGTAGTAATGATTTTATGTGCTTTTTTAACGATAAAATTGTTACTCTTAGAAACAAAATTAATGACCTCTTGCCTTTCGACCAGTATAGTGTTATCAACAGCTCCCGGAATCGTAAGTTCTAATATTACACTAGATAGTAAACTAGAATGCTTTTCAGCCATTAACCTTGAACAATTACATTCAATGATTCTCTCTTCTAAACCATCAACGTGCATGTTAGACCCAATTCCAACTAAGCTGTTGAAGGAAGTTTTTCCATTAATTAGCACTTCTTTATTAAATATTATGAATATGTCTTTATTATCAGGCTATGTTCCACAATCATTCAAAGTAGCAGTGATAAAACCGCTTCTTAAAAAGCACAACCTCGATCCAGAGGTTTTAGCCAACTATAGACCTATTTCTAATCTTCCGTTCCTCTCAAAAATTCTTGAGAAAGCGGTCGCAAAACAGTTGTGTGATTACTTAAAAAACAATGATTTATTTGAAGATTTTCAGTCTGGCTTTAGAACACATCATAGCACAGAGACAGCTCTGGTTAAAGTCACAAATGATATTCTAATAGCCTCAGACAAGGGACTTGTCTCTATTCTTGTTTTGCTCGATCTCAGTGCTGCATTTGATACTATCGACCATGATATCCTATTGCAAAGACTAGAGCACTTGGTTGGCATACAGGGAACTGCTTTAGGCTGGTTTAGGTCCTATCTATCTGAACGCTCTCAGTTTGTACGTGTCAACGATGAATCTTCCACGCAAACCAAAGTTAGCCATGGAGTGCCACAGGGCTCAGTGCTCGGACCTATTTTGTTCACATTATATATGCTTCCGTTAGGCAATATTATAAGGAATCATTCTGTAAACTTTCATTGTTATGCGGATGATACTCAACTATATTTATCAATCAAGCCTGATGAAATTAATCATCTAAATAAAATTCAAGACTGCCTTAAGGACTTAAAAACGTGGATGACCTTAAACTTTTTGATGTTAAACACGACCAAAACTGAAGTTATTGTACTTGGCCCGAAGAATCTACGAAACAAATTATCTAAAGATATACTAACTATGGATGGCATTAATTTGGCCTCCAGTGAGACTGTAAGGAATCTTGGTGTTATATTTGATCAGGATTTATCCTTTAACGCCCACATAAAATCAATTTCAAGGACCGCCTACTTCCATCTACGTAACATTGCAAAAATCAGGCATATCTTGCCTCAAAACGATGCAGAGAAACTAGTCCATGCATTTGTTACTTCTAGGCTGGATTATTGTAACTCTTTACTATCAGGGAGTACCAAAAAGTCAATCAAGTCGCTTCAGCTGATTCAAAATGCTGCGGCTCGTGTACTAACCAGAGTTAGGAGAAGGGACCACATTACTCCTGTTCTGGCTGCCTTACACTGGCTCCCTATAGAACACAGGATAGAATTTAAAATTCTTCTTCTCGCCTACAAAGCCCTTAATGGGCAGGCGCCATCTTACCTTAAAGAACTCATTATACCCTACTGTCCTACTAGGGCATTGCGTTCCAAGAATGCAGGGTTGTTGGTTGTTCCTAGAGTCTCTAAAAGTACAATGGGAGCCAGAGCCTTTTCTTATCAAGCTCCACATTTGTGGAATCAGCTTCCAGTTTGTGTTCGGGCGGCAGACACCCTATCCGTTTTTAAGAGTGCGCTTAAGACCTTCCTTTTTGATAAAGCTTATAGTTAGGGCTGATTAGATTCAGCCCCTAGTTTTGCTGATATAGGCTTAGTTTGTCGGGGGACATCTTACTTCTTCCTTCTCTCTGTCTATACCTGTGTACTCTCATGTTCCGATTAACCCAGCTTCCCCAAATGTCTTTCTTTTTGGGGTCTATATATGCTGGGATCCGGAGTCATGGATGATCCTGCGGTCTGTGTCCTGGATCGCGAGCGCTGGATCTTGAGTCGTGGCTGTGGTCCTGGATCATCGGTCCTGGATGGATATCCTCGTGGATTCATCTTCCTATTATACACACATGCATTTCCAAACATTTGGACTACCTATGTTGCAAATGTATTATCTTTTCAATTTACACACGGCATCTATTGCACGTCTGTCCGTCCTGGGAGAGGGATCCCTCCTCTGTTGCTCTCCCTGAGGTTTCTCCCATTTTTCCCTTTAAACTGGGTTTTCTTTGGAAGTTTTTCCTTGTACGATGTGAGGGTCTAAGGACAGAGGGTGTCGTATTGTCATACTGATATTCTGTACACACTGTGAAGACCACTGAGACAAATGTAACATTTGTGATATTGGGCTATATAAATAAACATTGATTGATTGATTGATAAAGTACTTCATATTCAACTAGTTTCAGTTTTCAGACACCAAACTGTATCTAAAAGTATCTTGGTAACACAAGAAAAAAGAGTAAGTGTCATTTATTCGGTAATGTTACAGAATGTTTCTGAAAAAATGAAGATTCCAGGACCACTTTAAATGTTTCGTTTACAATACTATTACTATATATGAAAGCAAAAAAATAAAACACATTCCTTCGTTTTAGATGATTTGCTACATTTTGTAACAATCTTAAAACCATTTGTGGTTTGACTCTTTTAAAAAAGTTATTTTTCATCTATCATTTTCAACCAAGCAGCAAGAGGTCAAATGTAAGAACAAGTAATAGTTTGTCACGATTTTATGGGAAATAGTCAGAGAGCGATGTCACATCTTAAAGACAGCTTGAACTGGATAAATGGTTAGTCTTTTTCAAACATACCGTACGTTCTGCATGTTAGTATATCTGGCCCCTCGATCGTGACCCTACTGCCCTAGACGCATGCCCTCAATAGGGTAGTCACACTTTGGGAAGAGGTGTTTCATTTCACAGATCCACCTTGATTGTTATTGTGAAGAGGTCCCTCTTCACAAAAGGAGGAACATTCAGAGGATGAAGAAGCATAAACATAACTTGTTTGTAAAACGGACAGCACATCAGTTTCAAGAAAGATGACATCGTGTTTATGCATGACATGCAACATATCTTGAAGTCCTACAAAAAAAAATCACAAAACTTGCCTTTTAGAGAACCAGTCTTTTTAAAATAAAAACAGATATGATCAAGGGGCATTAAGATCTTTAAACTGCTATTACCCTCTTCAAAGAGACTTCCCCTTCACTGTTCCCACTTCATTGTAGGATTTCTGCCATGTCTCTACTTCAGTATAGGCTTTTTTTTCTAAATACATTTTACGACTGTTAACAAGTAAATAAAGCCATCATTATATTCAGACAGCGATTGCATATCGCAGAGATCTGCTTGAAATTTTTGTACGAAAACTCTGTTTCGTACAAAAATGCACCCTTGTCGGTTTATGCAAAGTGTATGTATCTTTGCTCAGATAAATATTCTCTGACTTTCTATATTTATTTTAAGTATATTACCTACCACCCTCTGTTTAACACATGGTTGTCTCCCTAGGGGGTTTTATGGTTTTCCCCATAGGGGGGTCTGGGGTTTTACCCCTCCCTTATCCTTTAGCATGAAAAGATTGACTTTTTAAGATATCTGTTTTTTATATGTTTTACTTTGATTTGGAGCACCCAACGGATGGTTGTAAGTTGTTACCGGTGTCTCGCTGATTAGATCCATATCCAGACGTCTCTTGGTCACTTTCTCTCACTTGAAAAATATTTAACAGCGGGGGGTGGATTTTTATTCTAGACGATATGGGGGAGGGGCGGGGAATGTGTGTGTGTGTGTGTGTGTTCCCCCTCCTCCACCATATGTTTTTTACCATCGTGTCCTGCTATCAAGAACAGTCAGTGTCGCTTTAACACTACGAGGTCCATACGTTTCTCCATTCTTCAGACTGTAGAAATGTAGTTCATTAGCCATATAGCTGAATATATAACCCCAAACATCGCCATTTTTTAGAGTCCATTCTTCGTGAAGTTCTTCGGCTGTAGGCGTCTGAATCCGGCATACAAACTTCATTCGTTTCTTGATTGGAGCACCCAACGGATGGTTGTAAGTTGTTACCGGTGTCTCGCTGATTAAATCCATATCCAGACGTCTCTTGGCCATTCTCTCTCACTTGAAAAATATTTAACAACGGGGCCGGCATTTTATTCTAGACGCTATGGGGTGAGGGGCTAGGGAATGTGTGTGTGTGTGTGTGTGTGTGTGTGTGTGTGTGTGTGTGTGTGTGTGTTCCCCCCCTTCTCCACCATATGTTTTTACCATTGTGTCCTGCTAGCAAAAACAGAGAGGTTTAAAAATATATATGTTTGTTTTTAGATGCTTTAATTAATCTCATGTTATTTGCAAGTTACATTCAATACTATATACAGGATTAACCACACAGGAAGTGGTTAGGAGGCAGGACATATATCCTATACATATTAATTGATTGAAACAACGGCATTTTATTTTTCTCATTTTTCTAATTTAATTTAATTTTGTAAACCGGAATCGGGACATCCGCAGGAAGTGGTTTAATTAGTTTATTTAATTTTTAATTAATTTTTGATTAATTTTGTATGGGGGCGGGGCTTCCGGTAAAAGGGGCGGGGCGACCTGACACTTTTTATGCATACTAATGTGATTGAAACGGCATCAGTACTACTACTTTCCTCCTCCTCCTCTTCCTTCTTCCTCCTCTTCTTCTTCTTCCTTCTTCCTCCTCCTCCTCCTCTTCTTCCTTCCTCCTTCTTCCTCCTCCTCCTCTTCCTCCTCCTCTTCTTCTTCCTCCTCCTCCTCCTCCTCATCTTCTTCTTCTTCCTCCTCCTCTTCTACTTCTTCTTCCTCCTCCTCTTCTTCCTTCCTCCCCCTCCTCCTTCTTCCTTCTTCCTCCTCCTCCTCTTCCTCTTCTTCTTCTTCCTTCCTCCTCTTCCTCCTCCTCCTCTTCTTCTTCTTCCTCCTCCTCCTCCTCCTCTTCTTCTTCCTCCTCCTCCTCCTCTTCTTCTTCCTTCTTCCTCCTCCTCCTCCTCCTCTTCTTCTTCCTCCTCCTCCTCTTCTTCTTCTTTCTCCTTTTCTTCTTCTTTCTTCCTCCTCTTCTTCCTTCTTCCTCCTCCTCCTCTTCTTCCTTCTTCCTCCTCTTCTTCTTCTTCTTCTTCTTCTTCTTCCTCCTCCTCCTCTTCTTCTTCCTCCTCCTCTTCTTCTTCTTCTTTCTTCCTCCTCTCCTTCTTCTCCCACCATGAAGTACCCTGGTGGAGGGTACAGAGCCTCTTTGTATAATGTACTGCTTTCTAGGACACGCGTGTCGTGCACTGAGCCCGGAAATCCTACGAATGTGTGTAGGATTTGACCCTTTCCCATCGCCTGCAGCTGTATGGAAGGAAAGAGCTTCCGATGTACGTAGTCCTGGCCACGGGGTCCGGGGGGGGTCTTTAATGTGGCACCCATCAATGGCACCCACACATGAACTAAATGCCGGGCTATCGGCCAGCTGCTGGAAGCCCTGCCCGCCCTCCTCCAGCTCTGGACCAGCAGGCAGCCTGACCACAGACTGCCGGAGAGCAGCGATGTCCTCCACTCCCCGGTGGACCGGTCTGTGGACCGTGGAGAGGGGTACCGGAAGGCCCGGGACACCACACCGTAGGACACCCCGCGTGCCAGCCAGTACACGGTCGTCGAGACAGTCATGTGGTGTCCCCAGGCCCGTCTCCACTCAGGCCCCAGACACCGCATCAAGGCCTCCAGGGACTCTCGGCGGATCCTGGAGCACCCGTCTCCGAAGCACAGCTCCAGCACCGGGACACTGCTGCTCAAACGTTTGTGTGAGTGTGGGTGAACCTGCAGGAAGAATAAAATGTACAGGTCAACAATACCTTTATCCAGCAAACTAAACTGCACATACATACTCCGTCATAACAAATTAACCCATTGTTGTATTCCAATGAAAAAAGCCAGCTATTTTTCAACTATTTAAAACAATTGTAATCGAACCTCCAGATGAAGCAGGATGGCTTTGCAGCGCTGGGATCGGCGTCTCTCCTGAGTCCTGTTGTCGGTCAGAAGTTGTTGCCACTGCCGTAAGGCACAACTACAGCGGGGTTCATGACTACATTTTTAATGTGGTGGTTTTTCGTTGTTGAGATTTAAATCAGGTGCCCTTATATCGCCTGTCGGCTCCCTCGTGATTCGTTCATTACTTGGATTACAAATTCGTTGCAGGTGTTTTGTGAAAGAGGTGTGAGTTGATGGTTTATCGTGTTATTTAGCCTTCTAGTATACACAGGTTAACATGGCCTATAGTGTAGCCTGTAGAGCAGGGGCGTCAAACTCAATTTCATCGCGGGCCATCAGCGTTACGGCTGCACTCAAAGGGCCGGTTGTAACTTTAAGACGATATAAAAATACATATATAAATAGATAATATATATAAAATAATGTATTATATTACATCATTGCCTCTGCATTGGATTATCATCGGATAGGGTAATCACTTCATGATTAACTACGTCTCAAAGCAGAAGTCTCTTCAGTGCGTATGTCCCAAAATGATTTAATAAGAAAAGTCACATTCTGGAGAAAAAATAAATAGAAATGACATTTTGAAATAAAAATCTAATTCTGAGAAAAAAGTCACAAAATGAGATGCATTGTGGGACATGTAGTTTACGGGCAACGTGCTTCTGTAGCATGTAACCGTATAATAAACATATTACATTCTTTGCAAGCTCTTGTGGGGCCACAGAAAATGAAGTCGCGGGCCGAATGTGGCCCCCGGGCCTCGAGTTTGACACCCCTGCACTAGACAGTCATTGTTTTTTTTTGGTGTGTTTGTACGTGTGCATGTGTGAATATATGAAGCGTACGAGGAGAGGAGTTCTCATTTCTCTAACCGCCTGCTGCTTCCCCTCCTCTCTCCTCGGTTCCCCTCCTCTCTCCTCGGTTCCCCTCCTCTCTCCTCGGTTCCCCTCCTCGGCTCCTCGGCTCGCATCTCCTGTGGGCGGGACTGAGTATCGAGGATAGGAGTCGAGGAGGGGAGTCGAGAAATGAGAAAGGGCCTATGACTTGAGCCGAAGAATCGACAGGAGCAAGGAGGTGATTGGCTGAGGGGAGACAGGAAGCGAACGAGAGAGAAATAGAGAGGAAAGAAATGTGTGTTTATGTTTACATTTTGAAGTTTGTTACCTTGATGGTAATGAAACATACTGTAATACTGGTTTAAATGTTACATATTAATATACTACATTAACGAGTGTACTTAATTAATTAGAGAACTGACATGTATTTCATGTGATGACAGAATTACGCACTTTAAAAACACATTTCTTAAAACACGTTCTGACCCAATACCCCATTTGGCCCTAATCCTCTTCCGTAGTTCATTGAGTCTTTTACTGGGCCTTATTAATTACAAGCTCGCGATACCCGGCAGTCCCGTGTCCCGCGGCGCTCCATGTTTCTCCGGTCTGAAAAAGGGCGTCAGTATGATATGTCAGAAAGCGCCTTTGAAAGACGGATCGCTTGTTTGAGGTGAGAATTAGAGTGCGGTATAGTGAACAGTGCGGTATAGTGAACAGTGCGGTATAGTGAACAGTGCGCTATAGTGAACAGTGCGGTATAGTGAACAGTGCGCTATAGTGAACAGTGCGCTATAGTGAACAGTGCGGTATAGTGAACAGTGCGGTATAGTGAACAGTGCGCTATAGTGAACAGTGCGCTATAGTGAACAGTGCGCTATAGTGAACAGTGCGCTATAGTGAACAGTGCGCTATAGTGAACAGTGCGCTATAGTGAACAGTGCGGTATAGTGAACAGTGCGCTATAGTGAACAGTGCGGTATAGTGAACAGTGCGGTATAGTGAACAGTGCGGTATAGTGAACAGTGCGGTATAGTGAACAGTGCGGTATAGTGAACAGTGCGGTATAGTGAACAGTGCGGTATAGTGAACAGTGCGCTATAGTGAACAGTGCGGTATAGTGAACAGTGCGGTATAGTGAACAGTGCGGTATAGTGAACAGTGCGGTATAGTGAACAGTGCGGTATAGTGAACAGTGCGGTATAGTGAACAGTGCGGTATAGTGAACAGCTCCAGGAAGTAAAGACAGAACATCAACGTCACCTCTTCTGCTTTTATTTCATTCATCGATTACAAAAGCAAAATGAAAGCCTCAAAACGATACAAAATAAATCTGAGATGTTCCGACACACATTGTAGTCACATGAATACAGATAAGAAGCAGGGAGTTGCAAAGGCCACAGTGCATACAGACAGACACCTGCGTACTAAGACACGGACTGGAAGAGATGCGCATCGAACCAAAGGGTTGAGGGAGTGATCATGGTCTCTTGAAAGCACAACGCAGCAGCATTACAGACGGATAGGATTTACTCTGAACAGACTCACAACACGCTGTCGTTCTGCTCGAAGGCGTGGTGTATTCAGCGAGACTACGGAAACCAGGGCTGCGTCTAGAAAGGAGGTGTTTTAGCGCCGCGTTCACACGAGCGCAGTCACGCGTGAAGTGAAGGCGACGAAGCGTTCAAACTCCGGGGACGAACTGTCTCTCAGAGCCAATCAGTGGTGAGGATCGCAGCCTGTCGTCACGGAGGGGAATTAGAAACCAAAAAGCAGCCGTTAGCTGTTAGCCGTTAGCACATATCTGCTCAGACACGGGAGGAAAGCTCTGAATGCGCAAAGCCCAGACTGTCTGTGGAGAATACGGTCTCTGTGTCTGTCTGCAGGACGCTACTGTGAGTGTGGAGGAGCGGCTACGAGTTGATCAGAAGCACTTTAAAGTGTCTTGTAAGCACACTCATTTGGATCCCTGTGCTACAATCAAATCAGAGCACACGTCTCATTGTTGTGGTTCTATCTACATCTAACGAGTCACGTTAGCTAGGCTTCTTCGTGAACGCACCTTAAGACTCGAGGAACCATTTATCGGCCTCTTTCGAGCGACTGCTCGCTTTAACGATTCGTTAGATTTTTTGTTCTAAAACATCAAATGAAAGCTGCTAACTTGATTTAAAGTGGTTACTCGTCAGATTTCTGCCAGCTATGTTTAAGGTGCATGCGGTCATTCTGACGCTTCATAGTGCAACATGTATTCATCAACAGAAGCTCGTCCCTAGGACAAATGCAGAATAGAGAAGAAGTCGTTTGGAGGGTTAGGAATTTCCGTCGTCAACAAATCGAAAGGAGAAACTAAGGGTTTATTTTAAGTTCCTGAGTCTCAGGCGGTCAGAAATGTTTCTTCAGAGCGTCGGCCAATCCCATCCCGAGGAACACGGAGACATTCAGACCGGAGACATCCGCTGATCGGCTGATCGACCCTACATCCAGTAGTTATGGAGCAGCAGCATCATCATCCCGTTTGCTGCAGGACCAAAAGGAAAGGGTTTAGGAGTCAGTCGGACATGAGAGGAAGTGTAGAAAGCCTGCAGCCCCGTGAGGAGGAGTGTCTGTGAAGGGTTAACGTGGAGAAGCAAGTCAGCAGCGGGAAATAAACACAATCGAACTTTCTCCAGAGGACACCAGGTGCGTGCATCTGTTAGTAGAACGAGTACACATGAAGAAAGCTACGTGTTAGTTGGCATTAGTTCCAGAAGGGGCGATGAGCTTCAACATGTAACCGATCGACGCCGGTGAAAGAAAACATACAAAAGCTCAGGAATATCCCTCCCGCACCAACTGCATGGCTGTCTTCAGTTCCACAGTGCTGCATCTCCGTTTCTATGGTTACGTCCGTATTAGAAAGCTCTGCTGGGATGACTTCCTGTGAAGTACAGACGCTCACGCAGCGGACTATTTCAACCTCTGATGAAAACAACCGAGTCTAATTATTATTAGTAAGCCACACCTCCTTTAATCGGCCGCTTCCTGAACCTTATTCATTTGGACTTGTTCTCATCATTTTAACTCTTTCGTCAGAGTCTTGACTTTTCCTCATCATTTTGACTTTTGGTCATAATTTCTCTCATATTTTGACTTTTTCTTCATTATTATTCTAACTCTTTCGTCATAATGTTTGACTTGTTCTCATATTGTAACACTTTTTCTCAAATGTGTTGCCTTAATTGAATGTTCAGTTGTATTCAGTGGTTAAAGCACTTTGAGTCGCATCCTGTGTAAGAAGAAGATATACTTACATGTCTTTCCCCTCTGTTGTGTTTGCACACATTACACACACACACACACACACACACAGAGGATATACATGCAGATAGCAGAGGTGGCAGAGCAGAGAACCTGTCAGGTACCCGACGCCAAGGAAGCAGCTTCGAGGTTAGATGCCTTGCTCAAGGCCACCTCGGCAGTGGCCTCGGAGGTGAACCGGCACCTCTCCAGCTACCAGCTCACTCCATCTTTTATTTGTGTTGGTCCGATCGGGACGTGAACTGGTTCCAAGAGCAAGTCCCTACAGACTGAGCCACTGCCGTATGAAAAGTGCTTCACAAATACACCTGTATGTTCATCCTCTTACCCAAGCTCTACCTCCTCTTCTGTTGGAACAGTGCGAGCGTGGCCCCTCCCAGAGCTGCAATCCAGTAGTGACGGTCAGTGGACGGAGATAGCAAACACCCACAACACTAACTTCCACCACTACACACACACACACACACACACCATCTAACGGACAACATAGTTATAATATTGACGTTTCATATGGATATGGTGTTAAAGTGTCAAAATAAAGTCTACTTGAATAATAAAAGTGAACACCCCACACACCAACACCCAGGCAAAGCACTAACATGAGTCTAGTACAAAAAATGATCTTCGTTTCCAAACCGTCCAAACGTTACGCCCTTAGACAAAGGGCCTTTCGAGCCCTTTGTCTAAGGGCGTTAAGAGATGTCACTCCTAAACAGTGAAGACATCACCACCAGGAAGCTGAAGCTGCTTCTTCACAATCACTTCTTCAGGTAAAATGTGCCGGTCTTAATCTCACTTTAAGGCAGAAACTGCAGGTAAAAGATAAAAAAGTCACTTAACTTAAAGGTGGGGTAGGTACGTTTCAGAAACCGGCTCGAGGTACACTTTTTGTTATATTCCATGGAATGCTCTTAACATCCCGATAGCAGTGAATATCTGAAGTGAAAAAATCCATAACAAAAAGTCACCTGTAGAAGCCGTAATACTGTAAAAAGTACAATCCGCCGATGGCCTACCTGCCTGTCAGCCTTCCATCGGGGCACAGACTGATCTCGTGCCCTCATGTTGGGGGAGGGGCTCTATGAGGAAGTGGCAGATTTTCTCCGGTTGTGTATTTTCAAATTCTAGCGATCTCCAGCCGGTTTCTCAAACTTACCGACCCCACCTTTAAAGGGCCATCAAGTAGTGCGTTATAGAGATATTTTGAAACGGCTAAACGTGAGGGTATTGGCCTAAAGTATTGATGCCTCAGGATGGGTGTATCTTAGATTGGGGTATTCGTGTCTTTTGTCCCACTTCCTGCATCCAGCAGTTAGCTTTAAATGCTAGCTTGGGGTGACATGTGTTTTGAGTGTGTAACCTGCGTCAGTCCGTCTGTTGAGAGGGAGCTGCAGCTCTGTGTAGGACAGCGTCTCCTAGTGACTACATGTGGTAGAGAAAGCCTCAGAAACACATCCCCACAGCTTCAACATGCAACATTCACACAGGAAGAAGAGCTTTGAGTGTGAGCATGCGACTAAAGACAGAGCACCGTGATAGGAACAGGTTTAAAACATTTTACCCGGGCTTTTCCATGGGCCATTTCAGGAATCCACACCGCCATAAACCGATAGCGATGGCAACTAAGGCGGTTACTTCGTGAGAAACAAAAAGGAAGATGGTGAGGGGTGATCGTCCACAATAAAAGAAGTCTCAATGAAATGCATGGGAGGGTTAGATGGTTATTGTTCTTCAATAGCTTCTGCTCTTTGAAAGCAAACCAGTGAGTGAACACACACCTTCCTAATGAACTGGATGTCATGCACAAACCACAGCACGAATGACTCTGAACACAGAAGACGAAGAAACTGTTCTTCTGAGGACATCGCCATCTCATTCTCCAGAGGGAGTTTCTCTCCCATGAGATTCTCCTGAGGCGCTCCAGTATCTCACCTGGTTGTTGGCTCCCCAGTTTCTACCAAGGTCTCCAGAGAAATGGTATTTGTTTTTGTTTGTGACCGTTGGACAAACAGGTTTTTGTTCCAAAGGGACATTTTGGGATTTATGGGCTTTTAGAGCAATTGCTTGGCACCTGTCGGCCTTCTCTCGACAAAAAAACAGCCTACGACCATGTCTGTCAAAGTCACACATTTATTTTAATTTATTCCTAATTTGTGTGAAATTATCCAAAAGGTCTACATTTAGTTTGATTCATTTCAAACTAAGTCAATGTGCTCCTCTCATATTCTCATGGTTTATTGCACTCATTACTAACATTCTTTGGATAAAAGTGTCACCAAAATAAAATCTAAAGTGATGTAATTATGTTTAAACTTACCCGCAAAAGCAACACCGAGCCCCGTGTACAACCTCTTTCCATCATCTGTAAAAACAAAAGAACTGTGTGTTAAGTTAAACTACAACTCCCAGAATCAGAATGCAAATCGGTCGGTCAGTCGGTCGGTCGGTTCGGTCGGTCGGGTCGATCGGATCGGTCGGTCGGGTCGATCAGTCGGTCGGATCGGTCGGTCGGTCGGTCGGTCGGTCGGTCGGTCGGTCGGTCGGTTCGATCGGTCGGTTCGATCGGTCGATCAGTCGGTCGATCAGTCGGTCGATCAGTCGGTCGATCAGTCGGTCGGTTCGATCGGTCGGTTCGATCGGTCGATCAGTCGGTCGATCAGTCGGTCGATCAGTCGGTCGATCAGTCGGTCGGTTCGATCGGTCGGTCGGTTCGATCGGTCGTCGGTTCGATCGGTCGGTCCGGTCGGTCGGTCCGGTCGGTCGGTCCGGTCGGTCGGTCGGTCCAGCCGGTCGGTCGGTCAGTCGGTCGGTCGGTCAGTCGGTCGGTTCGATCGGTTCGGTCCGTCGGGTCGTTTGGTCGGGCGAGTTATTATTTGACCATAAAAAAATAAAAATGTTTTACATGAAAATAAGAAGTTGAATAAAAATGTAGAATAAAAATAAGTAAAAATATATTTACACAAAACATATAACGTGTATTACAATATGTATTGTTAAAGTTAAATGTATTGTAAATATTTAAAAACTTGTATTGAATAGGAGATTATGCGGGGGACTTACTTGGGTCAGGAGCTGCTGGAGAAGAGACAAACAACATATTAAACGCCAGAAATAAAACCTTCCGTTTCATAAACACAGATTCATTTAACGACGTTTGGAGCAACCGCTTGTCTGAAGCGCGACGATTATCAGCATGGAGTCACGGCTGTCAAATCTACTTAAGAGGAACACGAGAGCGTCTTGTATATTAAAAGTATGTGTAAGCTACAGCGGCTCCCATGCTGAGGGCCCAGAGGCCTAAAATAAATACAAGATTAAAAGACTAAAGGTGTTTTCCGCTGAGTGTTGCTCAGTTTGGGAGAAAAGCTGCTTGATGTTCGGGGACTTGAGGAATATTTATATCTTTATAAATCATGCTGTTGAGTATCTTAGGGCTCGTACAGAGACGTAAAAGGACCTACAAATCTGTGAGGAAAGAGGGCTTTATAAACCAGGACTTTAAATCAATTCTAAAAGACACAGGTTTGTGCTATCTTGTTTAAATGTTAGTCAAATCTACTCGAAAGGAACACAAGAAAGAGCTTTGCTGGCGTCTTGTCCGGTCCTGGCGTCCTGTATGGGTAAGAAGTCTAGGATGGATTCAATCCCGTTTTTAAGGCGACCAATCTCCATTTCAATGTCTTTCCTTTAACCTGTTCAGCCCGAGCCTGTGTTCCAGGCCTCAGGCTCCAAAATGACTTCCCCAGAACAAATGACCATATCTTCTAAAAGGGTTACATTAATAATCTGTGTTCTCAAAGTAATGATGAACCTGTGAGTTGGATTTAGAAGAGTCAGAATCAATAGAGATGTTTTTATAAGTAAATTCAGATTGAACACAGTCAAAAAAATGTAAATTATAGAGTCCGTCCAAAATAACCCATTCCTACAGTGAAACCACCCTGGATGATGGGAAGGTAGACTACAAGCTTTAGGAACCCAAACTACAACATGTGATAAGTACTCTGTATCAAGATTGATGCAAAACAAGTGACCTTGGCCTTTTTAGAGAGGTTTAAAATTTAGACCCGGATTAGGGTCCTCTCGGGCTTAACAGGTTAATATGATTCTTTAAGATAATATAATGTTTTTAATATATGTATATATGTTATATGTTATTCATTTAATTTAACATAATTTAATGTATTTCATTTAATACATGTTATTTTAATTGATTACATTCTTAACAATGAAGGCACAGAACTGCACTTAATCACATGCATGACCAACAAGCAGAAAACCATGCAAAAATAATTATAACAAGATTCATTTTAAATACACATGCGTTAATCGTGGCGTTAAAATAATCAGTGGCGTTAATAACGCGTTACAACACAACATTCACTTTAAAAGACAGCCCTCGTCGCGTGCAATATTAGCATAAAATCCACGTTGAGAGCTCAACTCCAATCCAACCATTGAGCAGTAAACAGATCAAACATCCCATAATAATCACTATCACCCTAACGAGACAGATATTGAAATGGCCTCTACCTGTGGGCTTCTTGGTGGATTCAGGACTTTTAGTGGTGGTGGTTTTATCTGCTGGTACCGCTGCAAAATATAATACATGGGGCTGTCGCGTTAATAACGCGATTAACGCATGTGTGTATTTTTTTTCCTCGGCCGCTCAGTAGTTTCAGAGCGCATCGAGTTTAAAATACCATCTACAAGCTGATGCTGACAGCCCCACACTTCCACGCTCACCGGCAGACACCGACTGGCCATCGGGAGGACCGGGAGGGTGTGTGTGTGTGTGGCCCGAGCGAGCGAGAGAGAGACCTTACGTGCATTGTTGTTGTTAGCATCTGGTGTTAGCTAGCTGCGCTAACGGATATAAGGAGCTGTTTAAAGCTCAAAGCATGAGACTGAAGTTCCCACTGTGGGTCAAAATAATGCGCTGCGATGTGCAGTCGACACGTTGGATGCGATCCGAATTATGTAACGCAGCCCCTCGTCCTCCACAATGTTATTAGCCTGCAAGCTGTAGCCACCCATTTAGCTATCGCTGTTAAAGCTAGCTGCTCGTAGACGTTTGCAGGCGTCTCCCCGGCAAACTTTGAAGCGTGGTCTGCCGCAAGCGAGCGGCAGGAGCGGGGCTGAGCATCAGCTGGGAGCTTGGCCTGCTGTTTAAAACACCTTTTCTTGTATCCATATAGAATTTCCCACCATCCAACTAACAACAACAACAACAACAACAACGTCAAGCCTTTGCGCTCTGAAACTACGAGGGCAAATACACATGCGTTAATCGCAAGTTCAAATAATTAGTGGCGTTAAGAGAAATGTGCGTTAACTTTGACAGCCCTAATTATATAACCCAACACAACATTCACTTTAAAAGACAGCCCTCGTCGCGTGCAATATTAGCATAAAATCCACGTGAGAGCTCAACTCCAATCCAACCATTGAGCAGTAAACAGATCAAACATCCCATAATAATCACTATCACCCGTAACGAGACAGATATTGAAATGGCCTCTACCTGTGGGCTTCTTGGTGGATTCAGGACTTTTAGTGGTGGTGGTTTTATCTGTTGGTACCGCTGCAAAATATAATACATTATAATAATTAGTGCAAATATCACAAATAATCAGGGTTGCCCTCGAATCAACATTTCTCTAGTCGTCCGATTGTCGTCAATTCGGGCGGTTAGTCGACTAATCGTCTCACGTTTATGAAATATGATTATTATTAATATGTTTTTTTTCCCTCCCAAAATGGTTTCAGTCTCAAAGGCTGATAAAGAATGTTATTATAACAGCACGGGACGTTGTGCTTCATATAAAATGTAATAATGAAACTTTGAAATATAAATTAAATAATTTAAATCATTAGGATTAAGAGCAAAACTAGTCTCTTAAAAAGTGGGGCATCTTCCTGAGGAACCACAGAGGAGATAAAGAAGATCCCCAAAGCTCCATGCATCAGGAAACCACAGAGTGTGCTTCTGGACTAAAGACGGACTCATGTTCAGACTAAGGCTGCACGACGTGGAGGAAATGAACTGTTGGGGATTATTTTTGATTTATATTGCAATATAATATATATATGTATAGAAGAGGATCCGAACCAAACAAGGATTTGTCATCAAGTCCATCTGCAGCTCTCGGAGTCCATTAGTGAATGAAGGGGACCATGGTACAAACAGGTCTTGGCCGATTTGGAAAATGTTGGGGTTTATTGAGGATCCATCGGCCCCCTCGACCAGATCATCCACCATCATGGAATCAACTGCCACTGCTACGCTGATGATACCCAATTATATCTCAGCACTACTCCATCCTCTCTGAAGAACCAGCACCTCACCGTGGTAGAGAGGTTTGTGTGCCCTGATGAACCTGGGGGCTGTGTTGTCTGGAACCTTGTGTTCCTGGTAGGGTCTCCCATGGCAAACTGGTCTCAGGCAAGGGGCCAGACTAAGATTGGTTCAAAAGACCTCATGAAAGACGACACAGGGAGTGAGGATACCCGGCCCGGAGGAAGCCCGGGGTCCCCTTCTGGAGCCAGGCCCAGAAGGAGGACTCGTCGGCGAGCGTCTGGCGGCCGGGCCTGTCACAGAGCCCGGCCGGACCCAGCTCGAAAAGGCAACTTTGGGCAACACCTCCGCTTCTCCGTCCCGCGGGCCCACCACCTACGGGAAACAGCGATGGGGTCGGGTGCGCTGCCAGAAGGGTGGCAGTGAAGCGGAGGGTCTCGACAGACCAGATCCCGGGCGGCAGAAGCTGGCCTTTGGGGACGTGGAACGTCACCTCTCTGGGGGGGCAAGGAGCCGGAGCTTGCGCGGGAGGTGGAGCGGTACCAGTTGGATCTGGTTGGGCTCACCTCTACGCACAGCGTCGGCTCTGGAACCTTACTTCTGGATAGGGGTTGGACTCTATTCTTCTCTGGAGTTGCTCAAGGTGTGAGGCGCCGGGCGGGTGTGGGGATACTCACAAGTCCCCGGTTAGGTGCTTCGTTGTTGGAGTTTACCCCAGTGGACGAGAGGGTCGCCTCCCTACGCCTGCGGGTTATGGGGGGGGAAACTCTGACTGTGTGTGCTTATGCACCCAACAGCAGTTCAGAGTACACGGCCTTCTTGGAGACCCTGGAAAGAGGCCTGAGACTGTATGTTCTGGACACCCGGGTAAAGAGAGGGGCGGAGTTGTCAACTGATCACCATCTGGTGGTGAGTTGGGTCGAGTGGCGGGGGAAGCCTCTGGATAGACCTGATAAGCCCAAACGTGTAGTGCGGGTGAACTGGAGGAGGCACAAGTTCAGGAGGCCTTTAACTCAAACCTCCGGTGGAGCTTCTCGGGCATCCCTGTGGAGGCTGGGGACATTGAAGCAGAGTGTGTGCGGTGTATGGAGTATGACGGGTGATCAAAACCCATCTCCCGGGGGAGGTCACTGAGGTCGTCAAACAGCTCCACAGTGGCAAAGCCCCGGGGGTGGATGAGATCCGCAAAGAAATGCTGAAGGCTCTGGGTGTTGAGGGACTGTCATGGTTGACACGTCTCATCAACGTTGCGTGGAAGTCGGAAACAGTATCGAAGGGTTGTTCCCCTTTTCAAAAAGTACTCCGCGTTCCCCGGGAACTGTTACTTCAGTGTGCACTCACGAGGCGAGCACAGGAGGCCTATTCAGCTGTTTGTGGCGAACATGCTTTGGACCATGCTCGAGTAAAATCAGCGGTGTTGAAATCATACGAACTGGTTCCTGAAGCGTATCGTCAAAAGTTCAGAGGTCGGGTCCAGGGGGATAAGCAGGTGGTGCGCGGCACCAGAGGTTGCCAGTTTTCAATCAACAACAACAACAAATGACCGGATTGGCCCAAATGGACCAATCCGCGGCGCACCTCCCACACCGGGATCCCTTGGCTAACTAGCAGGGAGTCCCATTGACTTGCATAGAGCTCCCTGAACGCTGGTAATAGACGAGTTGGGATGGCGGAGAAACGCTCTCCGCAGATTCTCACAGCGTTACAAACCTTTTTCTTTCTCAATATCAAGCCACACTTATTGTTTTTACTTCGGCTGTGAGTGTGTGTGTGCTCAGGATGAGTTCCGCTGTGTCTCGCCGACCCGGAAACCTGTCCGCTCCTCGCAGCAACGAGCCTCGCAACGTTCCGACCAATCAGAGCACACTGGGCTCACAGGGAGGGGGGGCAGGAGCTCCAACAAGCCGTGTAGGACAGACGGTGAATACCAGGGGCCTCATTTATAAACGGTGCATACGCACAAAAGATGGCGTACGCCAGTTTCTACGCAATGTTTGCGATTTATAAAAAAACGAACTTGACGGGAAAACGTGCGGTCCTCCACGGACACTCTGACCCATGCGTACGCACCGAGCACAACAACGGGAGGGACGAGAAACTGCGTCACCGTTGGCAGAAGGATTTTCGGACCACTCTGGTTCAAACGGCATCCACCAGACAATAGGATTTATCTCCACCTCCCCAAAGTAACCAGAACCTGACCCGGTGGAACTATGATCAGTAGAAATGGCCGTGACTTGGGACCTTTAATATTTCTGAGTATTTTCATTGAGACTTTATATAGCGCTTTTCACAACTCAAAGACGCTTTACAGGATGAGGGAGGGTAGACAGACAAGGACAGGCACACAAGTAAGTATAGTAAAATAAATAAAAAGGCAGTCAAGAGGAAGTTGATTGAGAGGGGGGGGGGCTTATGGGTAGACAGAGTTGAATGTGTTTTGAGGCGGGACTGAAAGACTGTGAGGGACTCAGAGTCACGGAGATCTTGGGGGAGGGAAGTCCAGAGCCGAGGAGCTGCCACTGAGAAGGCTCTGGCCCCAAAGCTGCAGAGTGCGGATAGGAGTCCGGCTGCGGTGGATCTGAGGGACCGTGGGGGGTCTGAGGGGCCGTGGGGGGTCTGAGGGACCGTGGGGGGTCTGAGGGACCGTGGGGGTTGATAAGGAGTGAGAAGGTTTGTGAGATAAGGGGGGGCCAGTTCGGGGAGGGCTTTGTAGCTGAGGACCAGAACTTTGTAGTTGATGTGATGGGAGACAGGAAGCCAGTGGAGGTCTTTGAGGACTGGGGTGATGTGGAGTCTGTTGAGGGATGTCGTGCTGATGCCGTAAAGAAGTGAGGTGCAGTAGTCGAGGCGGGAGGAAATGAAGGCGTGGATTAGTCGTTCGGCTGCGGGGCGGTGAGAGAGGGTAGGATTTTTTTTTACTTTTGCAATATTGCGGAGGTGGAAAAATGAGGTTTTGACTGTTTGGCGGATGTGAGGTTCGAGGGAGAGGTCAAAGATTACGCCAAGGTGGCGTGCCTGATTGGAGGAGAAACCATGGTGCCATCGATGGTGAGCGTTATGTTAGTGACCTTGCTGACGGTGGATTTGGAGCCGATTAGGAGGAGTTCTGTTTGGTTGCTGTTCAGTTTGAGGAGGTTATGTTGCACCCACGTTTTAATAGCTGTCAGGCAGGAGTCGATGTGGGTGAGGGGTGGGTTATGGAGGGGTTTGGTGCTGAGGTAGTTCCTTTATAGCATAACGTTAGCATTTTGCTTCTGGACATTAGATTTATGATTAGAACATTATAAAAGTAGACATGTGGAGATTATCCGGCTGAACAAAACGTGCATTTATCAAACAGGGTCGTTTTCCACAGAGCTTATTTCCAGCTATCCTAAATCCTCTGGAGAGATCCCATTGCTCTTTGTGGAGGGACCCAGCAGCTTCCTTCAGGGTAAATACGTCCTCCCTGCACCGCTCTATAGCGCAGCCCTGATTGAAACTCCCCAGGTTTATCTAAATAGGATTTTCTTTGAGACTCACCTTCACATTTTGGGAGTTCAGGCTCCCACCGTTCGTTGATCTCACAGGTTATGGTGGCAGAATTTGTCATCCTGTACCCTTCGTTGCACTTGAACGTGACGGTAGCCTTGTAAGTGTAGGGGCCCCGCGACCCCGCAACCCAATGACCGAACTCAACAACTGGCTCCTTACAATCTACATCTGAAAGAACATCAAATACACAGGGAGGAAATTCAGAACAATGTCCAAAAACAACATGTTAAGTGAAGTGAATAAAAGTGTCTTCATGTCTTAAAGCTGCCGAGTAGGGATGGGTATCGAGAACCGGTACCAAATCAGTACCGGTAGCCGATTGGACGGTATCGGTATACCGTTAAGCCGCTGGACAAACGGTGCTGCTATATGAATTACGCTACTTCCTTAGATGAAACCATTCTGGTTGGTTGGGAACCCTCATCCTGTGTGACGTATCAGACTTGAGTACCCCTCTGATTGGCCACTGTGAATGCCACGCGTCATCTCTCCTAACAGCCTCTTGGTGTTGTTCCCGGGGGCAGAGAAGAGTATCGAAAAACACCGGTACCGATAAAAAAACGAAACCCATCCCGACTGCCGAGTCATATTTTGCTCCTCAAACGACAAATAAATCCAGAGGTTTCTTTACTTCCTCTCCAGAGAAAAGGAAAAGAAACGTCTCAGTTTCAGTGTCAGACCCACCGGACATCCATCCCATGATTAAGCCGCCTGACGTCATTATTCAGTTTCTGACGAGCAGGAATATTGTTTTCTGGCATCACTTTAACATTTTACAGGGGAAACCTGCGTTTTGGTTTGAGGGCGCACGCCGAGAGTAAGAGGGCGCAGACATCCAATAAAAAGATCAGATAAAGCTAAATTGTCCGTCTGTCTCGCTCTCGTTCTGTCTCTCGGTTCCACTTTCACTTTGGCGCTACCTGTCTCACTCTTTTCCGGCCTCCAGCTTTTCCTGCTGGAGCCCGCCGCTTAAAGGTGGCGGGCGCGGACCGGTCCTAGAGCCCGTAGCGTTAAAGGTGGTTAATTTCACCTGTCAAATCCATAGATGTAGGAGGTTCCCTCGTGGCCGTTAGCTGTACAAAAAAAATGGGGGAAAAAGTCGCGGCTTATAGTCCGAAAAGTACGGCAATATAAACATAAGATGTTTAACCTGTTTAGCCCTGAGCCTGTGTTCCAGGTCTCAGGCTCGAAAATGACATCCCCAGAACAATTGACTATATCTTCTAAAAGGGGGAAAGTAATAATCTTTGTTCTCAAAGTAATGATTAACCTGAGAGTTGGATGCAGAAGAGTCAGAGTCAATATAGATGTTTTTTATTTGAAAGTAAATCCAGATTGAACATGGTAACAAAATGTTAATGATAGTGTCCATAAAGCATTACTTGTAGTGAAACCACCCTGGATGATGGGATGGTCGACTAAAAGCTTTAGGAATCCAAACTATAACATATACTAAGTACTCTGTATCAAGATTGATGCAGAACAAGTGACCTTTGACCTTTTTAGGGAGATTTAGGGAAAAAAACACCTGGGTGCATTTTCCATATCTCTGGCCCCCTCGGAGGATTTAACGGTCGATTGATATCTCTTTTTAACCGTTAGAGCCAATAGAATCGAAGGGGGAGTTGCCATCTAAACATTACCCATTGGTGAATGAGTGATGCATAGCCAGAATGCCCCAAACCATAACTATGATGATGGGTTATCAGTAATCATCCAAAGAGATTAACACACTGGATTAACCTATGTGTTAGGGGATAATTCTTCCTTACTCTTAAAATATTTAACCTTTCTGTGTGTTGACATTTACGACCAACCCTGACTCTGTTATCTCCCGTAAGGAATGTGCTGATGCATATGTTGATATTTCTCAGTCTATGACGAGTCAACTCTCGGTCACAGAGCCTAAGACAAGTGATTGAGTGTCTCCAGATGTTGGGGATATCTCCAGTGTTCCCAGCTGTTGATTAACGCTCTGTAAACCAGTTAAAAGGTCTATCGAGAGAGAGAGAGACTGGGCAGAATTGATGTGGCAACTCTCCGGGCAGTCCGAACCTCTGGCTGCTGTGACTTGTGATGTGAAATTCTCCGGCCGATACTTGTAATAAAACACCAGTGTTTGACATCAAAGCTCCAACTCTCCTCCGAGTCCTGACCCTCCATTGCTGCAGAAGCTTCCCTTACACTATGGATTAACCTTCAGCAGCGTTCTTATCGTTTTAATGCCATTGAACACGACTTTTGATCAGAATAACAGCAAAGGTGAGACTATTTCCCGCTTTTATCTCCGTTAAGCTACGTGTTGTGATGTCTGCGTTTGCTTCCCCTGTCGCTCAGTGATGACACTAATACCTATAGAATCAGTGGAATCTGATATCTTGCGTTTTTGATGTCAGTTAGGGATGCCAGAAATTGCCCATGATCAAAATCGAAAATCGGACAGCCCTGGCGAATAATAATCGATTATTCGACACACCCCCCGCGGGAGAGAAAAAAAGAGCTGCTGTTAACGTAATTATTAATACTATTACTATTATTAGCATTAGTCTATATTTTGGTTGAAACTAAGCCGATTATGGAGACTGTAACGAATATTCGAATAATTGAATAATCGCTGGCATTCCTAATGTCTGCTTCCCCTGTCGCTCAGTGATGACACTAATACCGATAGAATCAGTGGAATCTGATATCTTGCTTGTGCAGATCCGATAAGTAATAAAGTATTTCTACCGTGAGTTCTGTGCGGAGCGTGTTAGCATATTTTCGCCTGGGGCTCATTTAGACGCTTCGAGTGAACATTGTGTTTTGTTTCGGTAAAAATGGTTCGTATCGTCAGTTCGCCGAGCTTCTAACCGTTAAGTGGGTATGACGCACGAATAGGTTTTTAAATGTTAAGAAGCCCTAAGACACAGTTTCGTGAAAGAAAAACGGCAGCCCCAGCAAAATGAATAAATAAACGTTTAAAAAGTGGGATATGAACGAAGGAAGTCAAAAAGATACAATTAAATAAAATGTTTTTTATAAACATAGTAAAATAAAAATGGAAATAAACAAAGGAAGTCGAGGAATAAAGACAAACAATTAATTAAACATTTATATTAAATAAAACATCCCAAAAAAAAGATGTAAAATAAAATTAGAAAAATATATATATATAGTAAAAATGTGCACATATACAATAAATGGCATGTATATTACAATATATAGAAAGGTTTGAAAGGGTGTGGGTGGATGGTAAAGGACTTACGGACACACTTAGGGACGGCCGGCAGAAAGACCCCGGTCTCTGAGCAGGACAGAGACTTCGATCCGTTCAGCGTGAACGTTTCAGGACAGGAGAACTGGATCACCTCTCTGTATTCATATTCCTCTTTGACCGGATAGAAGCTGCCGATGGTCGGAGTCTCCGGAGGCTGACAGTACATCACTGAAACATTCAACACATGGGAAGAGACGCAGAGTTTCTATGTTACAGACTCAGTAATAACATAGCAGATGCATGGCAAATTAAGAAGTAGAAAGTACAGGTATTCGAGTTCAACGTGTGAGAAGTAGAAAGTACAGGTATTCGAGTTCAACATGTGAGAAGTAGAAAGTACAGGTATTCGAGTTCAACGTGTGAGAAGTAGAAAGTACAGGTATTTGAGTTCAACATGTAAGAAGTAGAAAGTACAGGTATTTGAGTTCAACATGTAAGAAGTAGAAAGTACAGGTATTTGAGTTCAACATGTAAGAAGTAGAAAGTACAGGTATTTGAGTTCAACATGAGAGAAGTAGAAAGTACAGGTATTTGAGTTCAACATGAGAGAAGTAGAAAGTACAGGTATTTGAGTTCAACATGAGAGAAGTAGAAAGTACAGGTATTTGAGTTCAACATGTGAGAAGTAGAAAGTACAGGTATTTGAGTTCAACATGAGAGAAGTAGAAAGTACAGGTATTTGAGTTCAACATGTGAGAAGTAGAAAGTACAGGTATTTGAGTTCAACATGTAAGAAGTAGAAAGTACAGGTATTTGAGTTCAACATGAGAGAAGTAGAAAGTACAGGTATTTGAGTTCAACATGTAAGAAGTAGAAAGTACAGGTATTTGAGTTCAACATGAGAGAAGTAGAAAGTACAGGTATTTGAGTTCAACATGTGAGAAGTAGAAAGTACAGGTATTTGAGTTCAACATGTAAGAAGTAGAAAGTACAGGTATTTGAGTTCAACATGAGAGAAGTAGAAAGTACAGGTATTTGAGTTCAACATGTGAGAAGTAGAAAGTACAGGTATTTGAGTTCAACATGAGAGAAGTAGAAAGTACAGGTATTTGAGTTCAACATGTGAGAAGTAGAAAGTACAGGTATTTGAGTTCAACATGAGAGAAGTAGAAAGTACAGGTATTTGAGTTCAACATGTGAGAAGTAGAAAGTACAGGTATTTGAGTTCAACATGAGAGAAGTAGAAAGTACAGGTATTTGAGTTCAACATGTGAGAAGTAGAAAGTACAGGTATTTGAGTTCAACATGAGAGAAGTAGAAAGTACAGGTATTTGAGTTCAACATGAGAGAAGTAGAAAGTACAGGTATTTGAGTTCAACATGAGAGAAGTAGAAAGTACAGGTATTTGAGTTCAACATGTAAGAAGTAGAAAGTACAGGTATTTGAGTTCAACATGTGAGAAGTAGAAAGTACAGGTATTTGTGTTCAACATGTAAGAAGTAGAAAGTACAGGTATTTGAGTTCAACATGTGAGAAGTAGAAAGTACAGGTATTTGAGTTCAACATGTAAGAAGTAGAAAGTACAGGTATTTGAGTTCAACATGTGAGAAGTAGAAAGTACAGGTATTTGTGTTCAACATGTAAGAAGTAGAAAGTACAGGTATTTGAGTTCAACATGTGAGAAGTAGAAAGTACAGGTATTTGAGTTCAACATGTAAGAAGTAGAAAGTACAGGTATTTGAGTTCAACATGTGAGAAGTAGAAAGTACAGGTATTTGTGTTCAACATGTAAGAAGTAGAAAGTACAGGTATTTGAGTTCAACATGTGAGAAGTAGAAAGTACAGGTATTTGAGTTCAACATGTAAGAAGTAGAAAGTACAGGTATTTGAGTTCAACATGAGAGAAGTAGAAAGTACAGGTATTTGAGTTCAACATGAGAGAAGTAGAAAGTACAGGTATTTGAGTTCAACATGAGAGAAGTAGAAAGTACAGGTATTTGAGTTCAACATGAGAGAAGTAGAAAGTACAGGTATTTGAGTTCAACATGAGAGAAGTAGAAAGTACAGGTATTTGAGTTCAACATGAGAGAAGTAGAAAGTACAGGTATTTGAGTTCAACATGTGAGAAGTAGAAAGTACAGGTATTTGAGTTCAACATGTGAGAAGTAGAAAGTACAGGTATTTGAGTTCAACATGTGAGAAGTAGAAAGTACAGGTATTTGAGTTCAACATGTAAGAAGTAGAAAGTACAGGTATTTGAGTTCAACATGAGAGAAGTAGAAAGTACAGGTATTTGAGTTCAACATGTAAGAAGTAGAAAGTACAGGTATTTGAGTTCAACATGAGAGAAGTAGAAAGTACAGGTATTTGAGTTCAACATGAGAGAAGTAGAAAGTACAGGTATTTGAGTTCAACATGAGAGAAGTAGAAAGTACAGGTATTTGAGTTCAACATGAGAGAAGTAGAAAGTACAGGTATTTGAGTTCAACATGAGAGAAGTAGAAAGTACAGGTATTTGAGTTCAACATGTGAGAAGTAGAAAGTACAGGTATTTGAGTTCAACATGTGAGAAGTAGAAAGTACAGGTATTTGAATTCAACATGTGAGAAGTAGAAAGTACAGGTATTTGAATTCAACATGAGAGAAGTAGAAAGTACAGGTATTTGAGTTCAACATGTAAGAAGTAGAAAGTACAGGTATTTGAGTTCAACATGTGAGAAGTAGAAAGTACAGGTATTTGTGTTCAACATGTAAGAAGTAGAAAGTACAGGTATTTGAGTTCAACATGTGAGAAGTAGAAAGTACAGGTATTTGAGTTCAACATGTAAGAAGTAGAAAGTACAGGTATTTGAGTTCAACATGTGAGAAGTAGAAAGTACAGGTATTTGTGTTCAACATGTAAGAAGTAGAAAGTACAGGTATTTGAGTTCAACATGTGAGAAGTAGAAAGTACAGGTATTTGAGTTCAACATGTAAGAAGTAGAAAGTACAGGTATTTGAGTTCAACATGTGAGAAGTAGAAAGTACAGGTATTTGTGTTCAACATGTAAGAAGTAGAAAGTACAGGTATTTGAGTTCAACATGTGAGAAGTAGAAAGTACAGGTATTTGAATTCAACATGTGAGAAGTAGAAAGTACAGGTATTTGAGTTCAACATGTGAGAAGTAGAAAGTACAGGTATTTGAATTCAACATGTGAGAAGTAGAAAGTACAGGTATTTGAGTTCAACATGTAAGAAGTAGAAAGTACAGGTATTTGAGTTCAACATGAGAGAAGTAGAAAGTACAGGTATTTGAGTTCAACATGAGAGAAGTAGAAAGTACAGGTATTTGAGTTCAACATGTGAGAAGTAGAAAGTACAGGTATTTGAGTTCAACATGTAAGAAGTAGAAAGTACAGGTATTTGAGTTCAACATGTAAGAAGTAGAAAGTACAGGTATTTGAGTTCAACATGAGAGAAGTAGAAAGTAAAAAGTGGTCAGAAAAATAAGTAGTGGAGTAAAGTACTGATACCAGAAAAATGTACTTAAGTACAGTAACGAAGTATTTGTACTTCCCCCTCTGGTAGTTTATCATAGATGTATGAACACGCAGACTCACCTTCACACACAGGCGCCCGGCCCATCCAGCCCCCGTTGCCACACAGGATGTGCGCATTTCCAACCATATTATAACTAATTGGAGAAAAAGAAAAACAACGTATTTGTTAAGCCTCCAAGAGGACATTCCCAGAACAAAGGACCATATCTTCTAAAAGGGTACGTTAATAATCTGTTTTCTCAAAGCATTGATAAACCTGTGAGTTGGATGCAGAAAAGTCAGAATCAATATAGATGTTTCAAAATTCAGATTGAACATGGTAAAAAAAAATGTAAATTATAGCGTCCGTCCAAAAATAACCCATTCCTTATCGTGAAAGCACCCTGGATGATGGGAAGGTCGACTAAAAGCTTTAGGAATCCAAACTACAGCATGTAATCCGTACCCTGTGTCAAGATAATGCAAAACAAGTGACCTTTGACCTTTGTGGAGAGGTTTAGCACAACAAAAAACTTCTGGGTGGATTTGCCGTTTCTCTGGAACCCATTGGTCGATGTTGATGATTGACACCTCTTTTGAACCGTGAGAGCCAATAGAATCGAAGGGGAGGTTCCACACACACACGTTACCATTGAGGAGTGAGAGCGATGCGCACGCAGTTTGCCCAAAGCGCTCTGAAATCTGAAACCTGAAACCTCGGCTCAAACTCGTAAATATGAGGATGGATTATCAGGAATGATTTCAAAGGGACGGGCGCATTGGATGAACCTATGGCTTCGCCTTCAGCAGCGTTTTTATCGTGTTAATGCTAGACCCTCCAGAAAAACGCGATTATGCGATCGCAGAAATTACCGCATAATCAGCAAAATGGCGCATATTTATCAAAAGGCTGCCTAATCCCCGCATTTTTCCACACAAAGTAAAAAAAAAGGTTTGCTCGTCTTGACGTGAAGTGATGATGATGATGGTGGTGATGATGATGGTGATGCGACGTCATCAGCTCGCACATCACAGAAGGTAAACAACACCGTGGAGTGAACGTGTGGAGCTCACACGAGAGAGAAAACACCAAGATGAAAAAATCTAATCCATCTCATTTACCGACGAACATTTCTGCTAAAGACCGGGCGAAGCAGTTCCCCGATGTCTGGGGGGAAACTATTCTGCACCCCGTGCGACTGTGTTGGCGCACAAGAGAAGATCGACGGTGACGACCCACTTTGATTCATTCAAACATTCGAAAATGCTTTCTGCTGCTGCTACAAGAAAGCCAAACAACTCACGTTCACCGAGGCATCGACCTCCAGAACCCTTTCGAGGGCTACAAGGAACGAGGTGAGAAGCCTACGAGATGGAAGCTGGTCAGATAACGAGTAAATGAAAACAGAATGAGGCGGAGAAGTGTGTGTGTGTGTGTGTGTGTGTGTGTGTGTGTGTGTGTGTGTGTGTGTGTGTGTGAGAGAGTGTGATCAAAATAGCCCAATTGCTTTTACAATAAATACACATTGAATGTGTTTAATTGAATAGTAAAGGCTTTAACGTAGAGGCAGGTTGTGTGTGAGAGAGTAATATTTATTTTTTCCGCTTATTTTGCAACTTCCCGCAATTTCACCGCATAAAATCACATAAACCCTAAAAGCATGTTTGATCGCATAATCAAGGGTTTTAGCCCGCGTTTTTCTGGAGGGTCTATAATGCCATTGACCTTTGATCAGAATAACAGCTAAGGTACGACGATTTGGCCGTGTTTCCTCCCTCAAGCTACGTTGCGTGACGTCTGTCCCCTGTCGCGGGTTCTGAGACGTTTTGTTTCGGTAAAAATGGTTCGTATCGTCTGATAGCCGCGGTTCCTCCCGTTAGGGGGGGCAGGGGCTCAGAGCAGCCTCATCGCACACACACGTGCTCACAGAGGGATCCGCACTTGTGTTTCTCAAAGCACACACGCGTGTTTCATGTTCATGTAACTGAAACCCAGACACAGAAAGTTGTACGGATGTACTTTTGATCCTCACACATTAGCTTTCCGGTTGAAACCTCTGCACCTGCAAACAACCCGCTCTCTGGGCACGCATCGCTGGGCCTTCGTGTCAGGGGTTTTGAGACTCCCCTGACGGTTCGTACTTGTCATTTTGTCTATCTATAGCCAAGCAGATGTCTCCTCCATTCTAAGCCAATCACATGAGCGCGCGCCCCCAACTTGTTTTCTGTGTTGGGATTGTATTCACATGAACCGGAACACATAGCATTGTGGGATTTAAATGATCAGTTTAGATGAGTTTCGTTTCGTTACATGGACACAAAACATTCATAGTTTATTAAATGGCCACGCTCTCAGACACCGTTTCCTGCAAGGCCCCGGAACCGGGTCTCGAGCCGGTCCATCGAACTTACCCACCCCACCTGTAACCTGTTAAGCCCCGAGCCTGTTTTTCAGGTTTCAGGCTCGAAAATGACATCCCCAGAACAAATGACTATAACTTCACTTCTAAAAAGGTTTATATGAATATTCTTTGTTGTCAAAGCAAGGTCCCATCTGTGAGTTGGATGTAGAAGTGTCAGAATCAATATAGATGTTTCTGTGTCAGAGTCAATTCAGATGGAACATAGCAAAACAAATGTAAATTCCTGTCTCCGCCTAAAGAAAACCCATTACTCTCAGTGAAGACCACCCTTGAATGATGGGTTAGGAGCCTAGAAGCTTTAGGAATCCAAAGTAGAACATATAATAAGTACCCTGTATCAAGATTGAGGCAAACCAAGTGACCTTTGACCTTTTTAGAGAGGTTTATGAAAATAAAGTCCAGGCGGAATCAGCTTTGGGCCCATCAGTGCCATTTGACCTTTTTCAGATACCAGACTATAAAAATCATTGAATTACATTGAATCATCACTATAGGTATTCATTCCATTCAAAAAACTAAAACAATTCTTAAAAAAATATTAAAAATATTTGTGTGAGTGTGTATAAAAAAACCAGGGTCCCGTCGGCGGGGGCCTTGGGGCTTAACGGGTTGTATCCCGCGTTTGTTTATATATGTTTTGTCGAGATAGTAGGTTGGTAGTAAGTTCTGCTGTTCATATGAATATATTTAGTGTGTCATGTTCTGCCTCATGTGCAATGCCTTGTAAACTTGCTGCTGGAAACACACAATTGTCATGTTGGGCATAACAACTAAATGCGTCTAGTTGTTGTATTTGAATATCATTTCAACGTGTGCATCGCCTCTCAACATCTCATCGCCCTATGTTTGTCGTTGGTCTGTTCCACTCCACTGCATGCTGTAGATCAGTGAGCTGGACTGTGGCGGAGTGGTTAGTGCGTTCGCCCCCCACTCAGAATCGCTGTCTCTTGGAATAACGTTGGCCCTCGGACGTCGTCGTCGTCGTCGACCCCTGCTCATCTTTAGTATATGTTCTTATTTAGAAGCCGCTGCTCGGCTCTCCAGGGCGTGGGACTCACCCAGGGTTGCAGGTGACCGTCAGTCTGTCTCCGAACTCATTCCCTTCAGGATAATCCAAGCTTCCATTTGGCACCTCGTCGAAGGCGCCGCAGCTCTTCCCTTAAAGACAACAGAGAAACCCGAGGGATTAATAACCTTTCACGACACCGCGCGATCCGTTAGAAACGCTGACAGAAAGCAGAGCGCGAACGGGACCTCGCGGAGGAGGCCGTCTCGCGGACACAACGGAAACATGGACTGGGGAGCGCTGCAGTGGGCAGGCGGATTTGAACAGGTGGGGTTTGAACATGGTGATTGTGTCCGACTGTCGGATGTGCGGGGGAGGCAGTTCCAGAGTCTGGGAGCTGAAATGAACTCTGAACTGTAGTGCAGTAGAAGTACACCATGTACCTCTGAACTGTAGTGCAGTAGAAGTACACCATGTACCTCTGAACTGTAGAGGAGAAGTACACCATGTACCTCTGAACTGTAGTGCAGTAGAAGTACACCATGTACCTCTGAACTGTAGTGCAGTAGAAGTACACCATGTACCTCTGAACTGTAGTGAGTAGAAGTACACCATGTACCTCTGAACTGTAGTGCAGTAGAAGTACACCATGTACCTCTGAACTGTAGAGGAGTAGAAGTACACCATGTACCTCTGAACTGTAGTGCAGTAGAAGTACACCATGTACCTCTGAGCTGTAGTGGAGTAGAAGTACACCATGTACCTCTGAACTGTAGTGAGTAGAAGTACACCATGTACCTCTGAACTGTAGAGAGTAGAAGTACACCATGTACCTCTGAACTGTAGAGGAGTAGAAGTACACCATGTACCTCTGAACTGTAGAGAGTAGAAGTACACCATGTACCTCTGAACTGTAGAGAGTAGAAGTACACCATGTACCTCTGAACTGTAGAGAGTAGAAGTACACCATGTACCTCTGAACTGTAGTGCAGTAGAAGTACACCATGTACCTCTGAACTGTAGTGCAGTAGAAGTACACCATGTACCTCTGAACTGTAGAGTATAGTACACCATGTACTCTGAAACTGTAGTGAGTAGAAGTACACCATGTACCTCTGAACTGTAGGAGTAGAAGTACACCATGTACCTCTGAACTGTAGTGCAGTAGAAGTACACCATGTACCTCTGAACTGTAGAGAGTAGAAGTACACCATGTACCTCTGAACTGTAGTGCAGTAGAAGTACACCATGTACCTCTGAACTGTAGTGCAGTAGAAGTACACCATGTACCTCTGAACTGTAGTGCAGTAGAAGTACACCATGTACCTCTGAACTGTAGAGAGTAGAAGTACACCATGTACCTCTGAACTGTAGTGAGTAGAAGTACACCATGTACCTCTGAACTGTAGTGGAGTAGAAGTACACCATGTACCTCTGAACTGTAGAGGAGTAGAAGTACACCATGTACCTCTGAACTGTAGTGCAGTAGAAGTACACCATGTACCTCTGAACTGTAGTGCAGTAGAAGTACACCATGTACCTCTGAACTGTAGAGGAGTAGAAGTACACCATGTACCTCTGAACTGTAGTGCAGTAGAAGTACACCATGTACCTCTGAACTGTAGTGAGTAGAAGTACACCATGTACCTCTGAACTGTAGTGAGTAGAAGTACACCATGTACCTCTGAACTGTAGAGGAGTAGAAGTACACCATGTACCTCTGAACTGTAGAGGAGTAGAAGTACACCATGTACCTCTGAACTGTAGTGGAGAAGTACACCATGTACCTCTGAACTGTAGAGGAGTAGAAGTACACCATGTACCTCTGAACTGTAGAGAGTAGAAGTACACCATGTACCTCTGAACTGTAGAGAGTAGAAGTACACCATGTACCTCTGAACTGTAGAGAGTAGAAGTACACCATGTACCTCTGAACTGTAGAGAGTAGAAGTACACCATGTACCTCTGAACTGTAGTGCAGTAGAAGTACACCATGTACCTCTGAACTGTAGTGCAGTAGAAGTACACCATGTACCTCTGAACTGTAGTGTAGAAGTACAGCATGTACCTCTGAACTGTAGTGTAGAAGTACACCATGTACCTCTGAACTGTAGTGGAGTAGAAGTACACCATGTACCTCTGAACTGTAGTGCAGTAGAAGTACACCATGTACCTCTGAACTGTAGAGGAGTAGAAGTACACCATGTACCTCTGAACTGTAGTGCAGTAGAAGTACACCATGTACCTCTGAGCTGTAGTGGAGTAGAAGTACACCATGTACCTCTGAACTGTAGTGGAGAAGTACACCATGTACCTCTGAACTGTAGAGGAGTAGAAGTACACCATGTACCTCTGAACTGTAGAGAGTAGAAGTACACCATGTACCTCTGAACTGTAGAGAGTAGAAGTACACCATGTACCTCTGAACTGTAGAGAGTAGAAGTACACCATGTACCTCTGAACTGTAGAGAGTAGAAGTACACCATGTACCTCTGAACTGTAGTGCAGTAGAAGTACACCATGTACCTCTGAACTGTAGTGCAGTAGAAGTACACCATGTACCTCTGAACTGTAGAGTATAAGTACACCATGTATCTCTAAACTGTAGTGGAGTAGAAGTACACCATGTACCTCTGAACTGTAGTGCAGTAGAAGTACACCATGTACCTCTGAACTGTAGAGGAGAAGTACACCATGTACCTCTGAACTGTAGTGCAGTAGAAGTACACCATGTACCTCTGAACTGTAGTGCAGTAGAAGTACACCATGTACCTCTGAACTGTAGAGGAGAAGTACACCATGTACCTCTGAACTGTAGTGAGTAGAAGTACACCATGTACCTCTGAACTGTAGTGGAGTAGAAGTACACCATGTACCTCTGAACTGTAGTGGAGTAGAAGTACACCATGTACCTCTGAACTGTAGAGGAGTAGAAGTACACCATGTACCTCTGAACTGTAGTGCAGTAGAAGTACACCATGTACCTCTGAACTGTAGTGCAGTAGAAGTACACCATGTACCTCTGAACTGTAGTGGAGAAGTACACCATGTACCTCTGAACTGTAGAGGAGTAGAAGTACACCATGTACCTCTGAACTGTAGAGAGTAGAAGTACACCATGTACCTCTGAACTGTAGAGAGTAGAAGTACACCATGTACCTCTGAACTGTAGAGAGTAGAAGTACACCATGTACCTCTGAACTGTAGTGCAGTAGAAGTACACCATGTACCTCTGAACTGTAGTGCGTAGAAGTACACCATGTACCTCTGAACTGTAGTGTAGAAGTACAGCATGTACCTCTGAACTGTAGTGTAGAAGTACACCATGTACCTCTGAACTGTAGTGCAGTAGAAGTACACCATGTACCTCTGAACTGTAGAGGAGTAGAAGTACACCATGTACCTCTGAACTGTAGTGGAGAAGTACACCATGTACCTCTGAACTGTAGAGGAGTAGAAGTACACCATGTACCTCTGAACTGTAGAGAGTAGAAGTACACCATGTACCTCTGAACTGTAGAGAGTAGAAGTACACCATGTACCTCTGAACTGTAGAGAGTAGAAGTACACCATGTACCTCTGAACTGTAGTGCAGTAGAAGTACACCATGTACCTCTGAACTGTAGTGCGTAGAAGTACACCATGTACCTCTGAACTGTAGTGTAGAAGTACAGCATATACCTCTGAACTGTAGTGTAGAAGTACACCATGTACCTCTGAACTGTAGTGCAGTAGAAGTACACCATGTACCCTGAACTGTAGTGCGTAGAAGTACACCATGTACCTCTGAAGTGTAGTGCGTAGAAGTACACCATGTACCTCTGAATGTAGTGAGTAGAAGTACACCATGTACCTCTGAACTGTAGTGCGTAGAAGTACACCATGTACCTCTGAAGTGTAGTGCGTAGAAGTACACCATGTACCTCTGAAGTGTAGTGAGTAGAAGTACACAGGAGCATGACATGGAAACACTCAGGTAAAGTACGAGTACCTCAAGATGATACTTGAGTAAATGTACTCGGTTACTTCACACCTCTGGATATCGCTAACTGGTACTGGGCATGTATTTTGTAAATGGTGTAATTTGCAGTTTAATCTCTTAATATTTGTAAGCATGCTTCTTCATAACTCCCAAGCTGTCTCTGTGGGACGAGTAAAGGTATTGTACCGCTACGTGTAAATAAAAGTACTAATACTCACTGTCGCAGGTCATCCTCAGCGCGCTCCAGCTTCCCGCGGTGCAGGTGACGGAGGCAGACCCTCCAGCCGAGACGAAGCCAACGTCACAAGCAAACGCAACCGTGGTGCCGTCGGGGAAAGCCTGCAGAAGTACGTCGTCGCCCTTCAGCCCCATGTTGACTCCTCCCGCGGGTCTGGGGCAGTCCTGAGCTGCGGAGGGCACGGGCAGAAGCTGGTGGGCAACGGGGAATCAGAACTAATGTCATAGCTGCAGCGAGATTATAACCACTGACCTTGAGCTGAAAGGAACAGGCCAGCAGAGGTCAGGAGGAGCAGGAGGAAGGAGGCCGCCATGATTTAAGACCGCCTGGGGGAGGGGACATGAACACATCAAGACACGCGGTGGATCAAGGGTAAAGTCATGCCTTAGATTTACTTAAGTACAACTTTGAGGTACTTTACTGGAGTATTTGCATGTTATGCTACTGTGTACTTCTACTGCACTGCAGTTCAGAGGTACATGGTGTACTTCTACTCACTACATGTATTTATACCTTTAGTTACTTCACAGATGAATGATGTGAAATCTCCACCAGCTACCCTGCAGTCTACAAAGTACTTCAGACTAGCTGCACCTTCACCAGCTACCCTGCAGTCTACAAAGTACTTCAGACTAGCTGCACCTTCACCAGCTACCCTGCAGTCTACAAAGTACTTCAGACTAGCTGCTCCTCCACCAGCTACCCTGCAGTCTACAAAGTACTTCAGACTAGCTGCACCTCCACCAGCTACCCTGCAGTCTACAAAGTACTTCAGACTAGCTGCACCTCCACCAGCTACCCTGCAGTCTACAAAGTACTTCAGACTAGCTGCTCCTCCACCAGCTACCCTGCAGTCTACAAAGTACTTCAGACTAGCTGCTCCTCCACCAGCTACCCTGCAGTCTACAAAGTACTTCAGACTAGCTGCACCTTCACCAGCTACCCTGCAGTCTGCAAAGTACTTCAGACTAGCTGCACCTCCACCAGCTACCCTGCAGTCTACAAAGTACTTCAGACTAGCTGCTCCTCCACCAGCTACCCTGCAGTCTACAAAGTACTTCAGACTAGCTGCACCTTCACCAGCTACCCTGCAGTCTACAAAGTACTTCAGACTAGCTGCACCTTCACCAGCTACCCTGCAGTCTACAAAGTACTTCAGACTAGCTGCTCCTCCACCAGCTACCCTGCAGTCTACAAAGTCCTTCAGACTAGCTGCTCCTCCACCAGCTACCCTGCAGTCTACAAAGTCCTTCAGACTAGCTGCTCCTCCACCAGCTACCCTGCAGTCTGCAAAGTACTTCAGACTAACTGCTCCTCCACCAGCTACCCTGCAGTCTACAAAGTCCTTCAGACTAGCTGCACCTTCACCAGCTACCCTGCAGTCTACAAAGTACTTCAGACTAGCTGCACCTCCACCAGCTACCCTGCAGTCTACAAAGTACTTCAGACTAGCTGCTCCTCCACCAGCTACCCTGCAGTCTACAAAGTACTTCAGACTAGCTGCACCTCCACCAGCTACCCTGCAGTCTACAAAGTACTTCAGACTAGCTGCTCCTCCACCAGCTACCCTGCAGTCTACAAAGTACTTCAGACTAGCTGCTCCTCCACCAGCTACCCTGCAGTCTACAAAGTACTTCAGACTAGCTGCTCCTCCACCAGCTACCCTGCAGTCTACAAAGTACTTCAGACTAGCTGCACCTCCACCAGCTACCTGCAGTCTACAAAGTACTTCAGACTAGCTGCTCCTCCACCAGCTACCCTGCAGTCTACAAGTACTTCAGACTAGCTGCACCTTTACAAGTACAAGATCTGAGTACTTCTACTTTTACTCAAGTACAAGTCTGAGTACTTCTACTTTGACTAAGTACAAGGTCTGCATACTTCTACTTTTACTCAAGTACAAGACCTGAATACTTCTACTTTTACTCAAGTACAAGACCTGAATACTTCTACTTTTACACAAGTACAAGTTCTGAGTACTTCTACTTTCACTCAAGTACAAGATCTGAGTACTTCTACTTTTACTCAAGTACAAGGTCTGCATACTTCTACTTTTACACAAGTACAATGTCTGAGTACTTCTACTTTCACTCAAGTACAAGATCTGAGTACTTCTACTTTTACTTAAGAACAAGATCCGAGTACTTCTACTTTTACTCAAGTACTAGATCCGAGTACTTCTACTTTTACTCAAGTACAAGATCCGAGTACTTCTACTCAAGAACAAGATCTGAGTACTTTTACTCATGAACAAGATCTGAGTACTTCTACTTTTACTCAAGTACTTCTACTTTTACTCAAGTACTTCTACTTTTAATCAAGATATGAGTACTTCTACTTTTAGTCAAGATCTGAGTACTTCTACTCAATAGTAGAGTACGAGTATAAAGTAGTATACAATTAAAATACTCAAATGCAAGTACCTCAAATGTGTAGCCTACTTATGTACAGTACAATGTACTACCACTGACTAACACACACAAAAACGTCATATCCCAGTGAACGCCCAGAATGGTGCCTGGATATTCTTTGTAGGTAAATACATATTCTTAGTGTCCTTCGTAGTCTCGGGAGACGCCAAACTCCACTCAGAATATATCAGATGTAACTCATGCGCGTGCCACTACTTGTATATCCGTTACTACCGAGCAGTTCCACCCCCCTATACAGCAACAGTGTATTATTCTAAATCCGGCACATGTTTAATAAACAACAACAAAGACGCAAACACCGAAGTCACATCCCGTAAACCCACGACATCACGCGCGTTTCTACCGGATCAGACGTGTGGGCGTTACCGCTTCAATTTACCGACGAATTACAGGATTAAATGTAATTTAATTTATATTCTAAATCATCTGAGCACAGCAGGGGAGTCGTCAGAGTGTACCTCAGTTAGATTGTGTTTAAATAAGAGTTTCAATATGCTTATAATGCATACATTATTAAGCCATGCATCGATGATAAAGAGATAGAGTGAATTCCTGCGAAGCTGCTTTAGCGGCGCAAAAGTACCCGGATGTGGGCCCACTGAGCATGCGCAGTATAGTTTTTCGGTCAATCGAGGTGAATGGAGACAGAAAATAAATTGTCTTTTTTTCGTATTGAATATATTTTTACACTTTGAAATTCTCCAAAATCTTACTCTAAACATCCTCGTGTGTTTCGAAACATTCCAACATCTTTTTGTTGTTATGCTTCTTAATTAATACTAAGCTATCTTTGGCTCTTTCATTACTGTAACAATGTACATGTATCCTCTGTGGGACGAATATTAACTGGACTTTTAACATGTTGCATTAGTATTTCATCTAATATGTAATTATTGCACATTTAATGTAAAACATCGCACTTATGGTCGTAGGTGTGCTGTATCCTTTCAAAACGCGTGTTATGTGTCTACATATTTGTATATTCATGGCCACTCTTCGGTTTGATCTGCTATGTTGTATGGCTAGCTACGTGCAATACTTTGTTTTACATGCTGCTGCAACAAAAACATGTCTCGATTTGGGATGAATTAAGTATATCTTATCTTATAAAGGTTTTCTGATATCTCGGTCACTGGAGAGGAGTCATTCTGCTTCAACATCTGCCCCTTTCCCTGGGTGGTTAGAAGCTACGTAGCAACCGTTAGCTCACGGCACGTCAACAACACTACACGAGACACCGATTTAGTGACGTTAGAACGGTTCGGGGTTAAGTAGTGGGTTAGTTTACGGTAGTAGAGGGAGTCAAAGAGTGTATTAAATGTGTTTCTTACCGTTTGGAGAGGAGATTTGTGTTCCGCCACCGAGTCTCCTCACCCTGTATGACTGTGCTCAGGAAGGGGCGTGGCTTCAGCTGTGACGCACCTCTTCCGGAGTGTAAACACCAACCCCTGACTGTCACTCAGAAAGGGGCGGGGCTTCAGCTGTGACGCACCAAATTATTATTATTATTATCATGAATATTATTATTACTGCTATCTGTATTTATTTTGTATTATTTTATTATTTTAATGTTTATTTTGTATTTATTTTATTGTTTCGGGTAACTCGGGGTCAAATGTTGCCCAATCAAGATTCATCTTTGACTTTAGACAGACTTTCGACCTCTGAATCACACAAGTTTAAGAAAAGTCACATGTTCACATCAATTAAAAGTGGAGAGGAAGCTTCGCCTCGTTCACAGACGATGTGACGACCAACCCTGCTCAATGAGAGGAAGTGAGGAATTTCCGCTGAGAAATAAACTAAACATTCCCATTGCTCTGTGTTTCAATCACGCCCATGAACCACACGGCCCACGTTCTATTTTTATCATATATATAAATATAATATAATATTGGGAGTGCTACAATCTTCTTTAATGGCCACACATGCAGCACGCACACACAGTGACATGTGCTGCTTGTAAGTGCATCCCTTTAGATATGAGGCCCCAGGAGTCGAGTAGGACCAGTGGGCAGCTACTGCACAGCGCCCGGGGAGCAATGGGAGTGCGGGGGGAAGGGGGGTGTCCCGGTGCCTTGCTCAAGGGCCCCACGGCAGGTGAACTGGGACCTCTCCAAGTAGCGGTCCACACTCCATACTTTAAGTCTGTTCGGGGACTTGAACCGGCGACCCTACAGCTCCCAGTCCACGCCCCGAGTGACGGAGACCCTGCCGGACAATTAATAGCACTTTTATTACGTTTTTGAGTCCGATCAAAGCACAGTTCAGGTGTCACATTTTGATATTAAATATATGTGCACAAATCGTCGACTAGTGTGTGTGGCACAGTGGGCCTAGTGCGTTTGGATCAGGGGCTCAAACCCCACTGCAGTCAGCATGTCGTTGTGTCCCTGAGACGCTTCACCCCAAAGTGCTCCTGTGGGGACTCTTTAAAGTAGAGGCACTACATACTGACATACACCTGAACATCAGCAGGAGAGGACTCTTTAAAGTAGAGACACTACATACTGATATACACCTGAACATCAGCAGGAGAGGACTCTTTAAAGTAGAGACACTACATACTGATATACACCTGAACATCAGCAGGAGAGGACTCTTTAAAGTAGAGACACTACATACTGATATACACCTGAACATCAGCAGGAGAGGACTCTTTAAAGTAGAGGCACTACATACTGATATACACCAGAACATCAGCAGGAGAGGACTCTTTAAAGTAGAGACACTACATACTGATATACACCTGAACATCAGCAGGAGAGGACTCTTTAAAGTAGAGGCACTACATACTGATATACACCTGAACATCAGCAGGAGAGGACTCTTTAAAGTAGAGACACTACACACTGATATACACCTGAACATCAGCAGGAGAGGACTCTTTAAAGTAGAGACACTACATACTGATATACACCTGAACATCAGCAGGAGAGGACTCTTTAAAGTAGAGACACTACATACTGATATACACCTGAACATCAGCAGGAGAGGACTCTTTAAAGTAGAGACACTACATACTGATATACACCTGAACATCAGCAGGAGAGGACTCTTTAAAGTAGAGACACTACATACTGATATACACCTGAACATCAGCAGGAGAGGACTCTTTAAAGTAGAGACACTACATACTGATATACACCTGAACATCAGCAGGAGAGGACTCTTTAAAGTAGAGACACTACATACTGATATACACCTGAACATCAGCAGGAGAGGACTCTTTAAAGTAGAGACACTACATACTGATATACACATGAACATCAGCAGGAGAGGACTCTTTAAAGTAGAGACACTACATACTGATATACACCTGAACATCAGCAGGAGAGGACTCTTTAAAGTAGAGACACTACATACTGATATACACCTGAACATCAGCAGGAGAGGACTCTTTAAAGTAGAGACACTACATACTGATATACACCTGAACATCAGCAGGAGAGGACTCTTTAAAGTAGAGGCACTCCTTCGCTGAGTCATCTTTTATATCACATATAAAAATAAATCCAGCCGCTCTTGGATCAGAATGGATAACGGGTCAGATAAGAGCGGTTTGATCATGATCTGAGGCTGAAGGTCCAGAGTCTGAGACCCGCCCCCTGCTTCCTGTCTGTTGCTCAGCAACATGGACATGTTCCACTCTGACACAACGTCTGCTTCCTTCTCATCATGACTCTTCTTTCCTGAGAAGCGATCAACGTCTCTGGGAGGGGACAGACGTTGGCACTAAGATGGAGTGGTAGAGATATACAACTTGAATTGTGTGAATTTAAAGATCAGGTTCCTGTTGTAAGGTCCAAGCGAGGGGGGGTGTCTTTGTTTGCGTCACCAAATCTACTTTCAGTCTTTTTGCATCTTTGTAACACTTGTTCTGTATTCATGTGATCGTTCCAAGTCGTCTGTTTTGATCCCCTTTCAGTCCTTTTGCTTTCTAAGTGGTTGCTTTGTGTATGTTTCAGTACTTCCTCCTCTCCTTGCAGTAACTCAGCTTCTCTCTGATGTTTCTTTAGTCATTTGATCATGGCCGTGGGAAGGGGGGGTGCTGAGGGGGCTGCAGCACCCCCACCTGCTGGCGGAGAGTTGTAACTGCAACGCCAAAAGTCACTGATCAAATCAATACAAAAGGTTTTATTGTGAGTGTGTTTGAGTTAGCATTTCAGTGTAAGCAGTCTCTAAAAAGCTTCACGATAAGAGAAAGGGATCATGCAGTGTGCTTCTTCTGTTGCTCTGCTATGGAAAAGAAGCTCGTCAGCGCAAGATCAGGGATGGGAGTTTTGTGAAAGCACGGTTTAAGAACTGGCGAAAGGCAGAGGAAACATTTAGGAGCATGAGAAGTCCCATCAACACACAGGCCGTCAACAAGCTGGCAGCATGACAACGAACACCGATGAACGCGCTGCTCTCACAAGCTGCTGCTAAAGACCAAATGACTGCATTTAGTGTGAGGCTATTAAACCGGACCCTCCCTCCACGCAGATCACGCAGACTGCGTGGGGCCTCGTTTTGCGGAGGGAGCGTCTTCTGAAGAGCAAACGCAGTGGAGGCGCCACAGTTTCCCGCTGCGAGGCACCCCCACCCGCACCCGCACCCCGCACCCTTTGTCTGCAGATGATGGGGCTTTGTGGGCAAAAGGCCGCAGTGTAGCGCATGTTGGAAAGAGAATACAAGCTGCAATAGTTGAAGTGGAGAAATGGACAAATACATGGGGATTCAAACTGTCAGTAGCTCAGACGCAGGTCACTTGTTTTACCAAACGCGTAACATTGCTCCTATATCGTTAAAATTGTATGAGCAGCCTCTTGACGGTTAATACAATAAGACTGTCTTGGTGTTGGTTTGACGGAAAGCTAACATGGAGCAGTCATATAGGAAAAGATCAAAGTAAATGTAAAAAGGTCAACAGTGTACTTCGTGTTTAGCGGGGCAGGAGTGGGGAGCGAGTAGGTCATCACTTCATCAGGGTTGGGTTGTAACGGAATACATGTAACGGCGTTACGTAATCAGAATACACAAATCAAGTAACTGTATTCAGCTCGCGTTACATTTGAAAAACGAGTAATCTGATTACAGTTACTTTATTAAACCTGAAGTGAATACATTTTGGATGACTTATTGGAATTATTGGTGGAAGATGTTCTCTCAACATGTAATACTAGTAGTAGGTACAGCCGATTCGAATCATCAGAGCCGCCACAGATGGACCAAAAAAGCGCTTGAAAAGAAACCACGGGTCCGCTCGCTCAGTGAAACAATAACAACGAAACATGGAGGAACAAAAGTCTGCGTTTAAATCGTGTGTGTGTGTGTATAGGTGTGTGTGGTTAAAACACATCGTTTCTACGCCGTTACATGCCAATTCCCAATGAGTGGAACTTGATTAGTCGTCCTTCCTTCCAGAGCATGTCATCAGCCTTTTCAACATCAAAGAAGACTGCAGTCACTACTTCCTTGTTGGTCTGTGCTTTCCTGATGTCTGATTCTCAGCACAATATAGAATCCATTGTGTTCCGACCCCTCTGGAACCCACTTTGATATGGGGACAACAGAGCGTTTACTTTCTAAGATATACGTTAACCTGTCTGTAACCGTTCTCTCCATGATTTTGCATACATGAGATGTCAGGGCAACAGGCCTGGAGCTAGATGGGTCTGAAGGGTCTTTCCCTGGCTTCAGGATGGGCACTATTATCGCTTGTTTCCACTCTGAAGGAAGTTGGCCAGAATCCCACACCCTGTTAACCAACCTCAACACAATGACTAGAGAGTTATCCGTCATGTGTTCCAGCGTCTTGTAACAAACACCATCTTTCCCAGCAGTGGTTTGGCGAGCTCTGATAATTGCTCTTCTCAACTCACATTTTCTTTGTGGTTGTTTAAAGTCATTTTGTGTTTGTAGTACTTTTTCCTTTTCGAGCTATTTTGCTTCAACTTTCATTCATTTGTTCAGTCTGTTGTCTCCTGGTGGTCATGTTGTGGTTGTCTTACATCTCTGTGTAGTCAGTCCATGTCCTCTGTAGTGGCGTCGTGTATATCTGTGGGGTCCAAGCGTCTCTTTGTGATCTGTTCGGCTTGTAGATCCTTCCCTCTCCTCGTGCACTATGACCCAGACTCTGGGCGGTGGTGGCGAAGTCCATAGGGACTTGGCTTGGCAATTGGAAGGTCACCAGTTCAAGTCCCGGCAAGACCCAGTGCTACCGAGGTGTCCCTGAGCAAGGCACCGTTCCCCACACTGCTCCTAACACGAGGATTAATAAAAGTCCATCTTAATCTTAACACAAAGGACTAATGTCACGGTGTTGATTCAACCTGCAGACTGCGGCCTTCCTCTGATCCCAGCCCTCCTCCTCCTCCTCGTCTCTCCCTCTAGCACACGTCATAAATACGCAGATAACCAAGGATGCAAAGGCGCAGCATCGTGGACCAGAGCAGCACTCCTGTGAGCACTCTGCAAAGACTGGATGAGAGACATTTCATGATGGGTTTGTAATAAGTCACCGTGTTTTAGATGTCTGACCTGAGACGCAGGTGTGTCTCGTGGCGTTGACCAGCTGCTTTGTGGAGTCAGGTTGGATTCCCCCGGTGGTGTGTCAGGAGGGCGGGGGTGGTTTGGGCCGCGGTGCTCACAGCACAGTCATAACAGGTTGGCATGGTGATCAAACAATACAACAATGGCTTTCTTTCAGGAACTTGTGCAAGAGGGTTTCACAACAGCATTTCAGCCTCATCAGTGCATTCTTTAGAACCCCATTCATGCACATTCAGTGCTACGCTTCGTCTTTAAGAACTCCGCACAGATCTCCACTTTCATTTCATTTCATTTCAAACCTTTATTTATACAGATAAATCCCATTGAGATCATTGATCTCTTTTCCAAGGGAGACCTGCTCAAGTAGTTCCACATGAAACATAAACAGAACAACACAAGGACATCATGCAGCATCATGTACATAACTATCCACATGAGCAGGTACCAACAGCTTCTGATTGAGTAGCATCCAACCAGCTTTAAAAACATTTAGTGGCACCAGATTGTTCAGTTTCCATTCAATGTGCAGCCTGTTCCGAGACAGAGGAGCTGCGTCTAGAAGCTGCTTCCCTAAGACAGTCCTAGCAGCTGGCACATTTAATAAAACCACAGCATGCGATCTCAGGCAGCAGCCACTTACAATTCAAAAATGTCCCAGAGACTGAGCCTCCGTGCAGTTAGTGAAGCAGACCAGCCCTTGCATACAGGGTTCAGTGAAGGGTTAATGCTTTACAGTTAGTCACACATCTCAGTGCGCTGTGATACGCAGCATCTAACCTGACCAGGCAACGGGCCGGTGCATTCATAGAGACCAGATCCCCAGAGTCCAGCACAGGTCAAAGGTCACAGAGCCTCTTCCTGGCCTCAAGGAGAAGCAGGACTTGTTCCTGTAGAAGAACCCTAGCCTCACCCTCAGCTTATTCCATTAAAGAACATATTTCAGTTGTAATTGCTTTTAAAAACTAATATTATCAGTATTTTGTTATCTTTTATCGTACTTATTTGGTATATGTATACGTTGTCTAAATATTTGTATGTACAGTATCATTGCTGTAAAATAGTTTAAAAAAAACGTAACACAAAAAGGCAATTTGAGTTTGGTCATGATGTCAGAGAAGAATCATGGTAGATGATTCCTGTGTTGTAACAATGCTTTTTGGCAACACATCTCATACCGTTGGAAAGCCTGTTGTCTTATCTTTCCAATGGAACCACATGTGTGAGGAACATGCATTTGTGGGATGAGCAGCAGAGCTGAGTGTGTGGGGTGCGCCCATGACAAATGTGACAAATCTCCTCTGCCAACCAACAGCTTGTTTTCTGTTGACCCTTGCTTGGTGGATTCAGGGCGTCCCTGGCCAACATGAGGCCCCACGCAAAGTCATACGAAGAGGCCCTCTGCTGCAGCCGAGCACGTACGAACTGCGCATGCGTGAGTGGCAATAACTCTCCTTACCAGCAGGCGGCGGTAGTGTGTATTCGTCATTCAAAACAGGCAACAACCGGAAGACAGAGAAGAAGAACAGACTCGGTGATATCAACCATAGACATATACAGAGTAGACGCCGCATCGACCGCTGCTGCCTATTGGCGCTGACGAGCCGTGGGGCCGCCATCTTGGACCGGTCACCCGCTCCACTCAGTGTAATCTGTCCGGCAGGCGCAACGAAGTGTCAGCGCATTCAATCATAACTCGCTGAATACAAAACTGATTTTCACGGGGTTTTTTTTCTGCAAACGTCATATATGTAGGCATGGTAACGGACACACGATTCTGCGTATTTTAATATTCATAGTAGGCTTAACAGCAATATAATATTCTGGTATTTGATAGCCTGTATGATAGGTATTTTGCAAAAGACACACGGTATATAATATAGGCACACGCACACACGCACACACACACACACACACACACAAAGAAGGAGATTGTGTAGGCCTACTACTCAGCTATTTTAATAAGTTGAAAAATGAAGAAACAATACATTATACACAGACAGAAGTTATATATCAGTAAAAATGAATTTCTATATCTATGTCATAAAAAATGAAAATCTACATCTCTATAAAAAATGTAAATGTTCAAGTTAAACACAAGAACCTGACACCACCCCGCCCCAACCATATTTACACAAAGTTGCTCATGAAAGTTTAAATGAGCTAAAAGCCCTGAAAGAGGACTTTTGCTTCTTTCTCGTGCTCCCTTTCTGCGGGTCGAGAGAGGTGAGTTTAGCAATGTGTCTTACTTTCAGAAACCAATGACAACAAGTCGGAATAATGGTCTGTAATAACTGCGTCTCCTCAAGCTGAAAAACATCCTCCGTTCCAGTCTCCTCCCGGACGATGCAGGTGACTGTCTGCACCTTTGGAGCTTGCCTTGTTGAAGCTTGGCGAAGCTTGCACGGCACACATCACAGGACAGCTTTCGCAGAATCTGCCGGACTACAAATCCTGCGATGTAGACCAGCGGGGCATTTCCCACCAGACCACCGAACCGAGTGGGAAGATAGCTGTGGTCGCTCACAACAGCCGAAATGCTGGCGAATGGAGATGGGTGCTCTTCAGCCGTTTCAGCAGAGGACATCTCGACCGCAGACAGGGACACGGTGTGGTCTTGGGCTGCCACGGTGTCACTATGAAACACCGAGCCATCAGACGGCCTGGAACTGGCGTGCAGATGGATGTTATCCAGCCACCGCGTATGGAAAACAGGCTCACAATACATACATTACTCATTTTCAGAATGGATTGCAGTGAAAAGAACATCAACGCAACCTGACGCTCTGATGGAATCAAACAGGAGCTCCAAGTGATCCTGGCTGGACCTGTAGGCGAGGACATACCGCTGAACTGAGCAGTTCAGAAGTCATCAGCATCAACGTGTCGATGTTAATGACAAATCCGATGACTGACAAGTACCTGCAAAAGAAAAACATGTTATTACTCTGATCTGGTCTACAGGAGGAACGCGTTACATCCAACTCTGCTCCTATGACTAGTGATGGCGAGATGAAGCCTTATGAAGCTTTGAAGCTTTCCAGCCAATTGGTTCGCAAAAGGGTTCATCTCATGAGGCTTCATCACGGGCTTCATTTGAACACAAACCCCCTGCTGGTCAAAGTGTGTACAGCAGGCAGATTGGACTTCTCAACAGTGTGCTCTATCTCATACCGAGTTCCCATTGAGTAAAGCCGTAGAATAACTCTAAACAACGAACAGAAAATCATATTTTCATGTTAACAATATTACACTACCCGCCTTAAGAGACACTATTTTGGGATACAATTTCTCCATTTTCACCCCTTCTCTCTGGTTCTCCCAAAAGACAACTTAGAATTTTTTTCCTGATTTCTCACTGATCGAACGGCAAACGCGAACCGCCATCGGCCGGCCGCCCAGCCTCGTGCCGGTGCTCTGGCGGTCGGTTCCTCCGAACTGCGGGTTCGACTCTGATGGCCGGGAGGGTGTGCTGCGTAGGGGAATTGAAGGAAGCGCACCACCAGGAGTGGCTTCATTTGACTCAATACGGGCAACCTCACCCAGCCCGGACACGGAAAGGATTGATAGACCATTTTCTTTTCTTTAAGTGTTACCAGGGGCATGAGAACATCCTCCACAGGAGGGGGGGTGGTGGTGCCGTGAAGAAGGCCGAATATGGATGCCGATGGGCGGACGGTAAAGCACCGCAAAATCCACCCCCCTTTTAGGGTTACCAGGGGCATGAGGTTTTGTAGGGTGTGATCATCTGGGTTTAGTCCGTGGAGGAGTGCTTAAGTCCGGGGGCCCGGGAACTCACGGTGTGCAAGGTTATGGTTATGGAAGAGCTCCAAAGGTGCAGACAGTCACCTGCATCGTCCGGGAGGAGACTGGAACGGAGGCCCTTCACAGAGCCCCAAAGGACGGACTAAGCAGCTCCAGCATGTCTCCCTAACATGCGCACTTCCATAACCTCGCACACCGTGAGACCCCGGGCCCCCGGACTTAAGCACTCCCCCACGGACTAAACCCAGATGTTCACACCCTACAGAACCTCATGCCCCTGGAAACCCTAAAAGGGGGGTGGATTTTAAGCTGCTTTACCGTCCGCCCATCAGCATCCATATTCGGCTTTCTTCGCGGCACCCCCCCTGTGCTGGAGGTTCACACTTTAACTGTTTTGTCATATTTCGTCTTTCCACGGGTGGGTGCGCCTATACCCAAACTCAAGCACTCTCACTCTGACTAAACACATAAGGACATCCGGGTAAGACCTTAGTGCCCCTTAGTGCCCCCGGTACTACATGTCATTAAATGAGCTCAGTAATGTACTGCACAACATCACATGGGTAAATGAGCTCCGTGTTGCCCTGCAATATCACATTTGGTGTATTTCCAAAAAGCTGTGAAAATACACCTATCTCCGTCATGTCCTGTAAAATATCATTCTGTTTATTTCCATCATTCAGACAAATACACATATCTTTGTCCGCTCCAGGAGCTTCAAAGTGCAGACTCCTGAGCTCCGTCATGTCCTGCAAAATATCATTCTTCCGACCGCCAAGCACCGGCACGTGGACCCGGGGAGGAGGCCCTCCGATGGCGGGTCAAATTTGCTGATAGCACAGCTGACGGCTGGACACTAGCCGTAGAGGAACCCCAGGGCGGGACCAGGCAGTTCCCTCTTTGCAGACAAGCATATGTGGTTGTTACGCAGGATCAAACAGGTAGCCTGTGATGAAGTAGGGTCGACCCTACGGGACGGGTGGCGCAGTGGCGCATCTGATCATCAGATCAAGGGGGGTGCTGGGGAACTCCAGTTCGAAACCCGCTCCTGCCGCCACTGCGTCAGGCCGTTGTGTCCTTGGGCAAGACACTTCACCCGGATTTGCTCCTGTGGGTATTGTCCACAGTACATGTATGATACCAATGTGTACCTGTAAAAGCACCTTGATGACCTCGAGGCGTGAAGATGGACGGTGTGGCGCAGTGCGCTGTGCAATGATCATCAGATCAAGGGGTGAAACCCGCCGCTGCTGCGTCTGTAAAGCCGGTGTGTCCTTGGGCAAGACACTTCACCTGAACTTGCTCCTGTGGGTATTGTCCACAGTGACCATTGCACGTATGATATGAGTAATGTGTATTTGCAAAGCGCTTTGAGCATCTGGAAAAGCGCTATAATAAATGTAAGGAATTATTATTATGTGAAGCCACCGAGCCGTGGTCCCCGAGGGAACTGGTGCCCGGAGCAAGGCCAATTGCTGAATGCCGCAGCCGACTAAGGCCGCTATGCAACAGTGGAGGATTAGAGAAACTGATGTTTGCCTGGAGGTTTGCCCGCGCCCTGGAGGTATCAGACTATTTAAAACATGTATCCTCAGGATTCAATCACTTTTCCTGGCTTGCAAAGTGCTGTGAAGCAGCCTGTTCTCTGGGTGCAAGAGCCATGCGCTGCAAGGAGATCTCTGGGTGCGCTCTGTGGCTCTCACAGCCCGCTTCTCTCTGGCTGCTCTCTCCCTGTATTCACAGCACTTTTCCCCAGCTATCAAACACTTATTTCTGGGTATGAAAGCCTTGTGCATCACCCTGGAGCTCTGCCTAGGTGCCTTTGAGTGTGAGACCCTGCTAACAGCACTGCACCTGCTGCCAGCATTACAAACATATTAATCAGGGGTTTTAACACTTTTGTCCATGAAAGTGATTTTTATTCACTATCATGGGGCTATAGAAATCAAATCCCGGGTAATTTGGAGCACAATTGTACCTTTTACTATTTAAATGTATTTGTATTATATATCTTGGGCTACTAAAGTGACATTTCTGGGTGACTTTGTGAGTTTATGGAGCTTAGCCACAATTCCGGAGGTTCCAGGCCGAATTTGGGAGCTCATAGGCGGCCTGCCATGCGCCCCCACCTATGTCCTGTCCCGTTGGGGGTCCAGCCGACACCTGTTTCGTCGGGGATCCTACCCACCTTACGTCCGGTGCCGTTGGAGGCCCCGCTGACTACTGTTCTGCCGGGGGTCCTGCCAACTCCATGTCCTGTTTCGTTGGGGGTTTCACCAGATTTCCTGCCAACACCTGATCCTTTTCCACATATGCTTGTCTGCCCCACCGACACCTGCTCCGCCGGGTTTCCTGCCAATACCATGTCCCGTCATGTTGGAGGTCCCGTCGACACCAACTCTTGCTCCGTCCGGGGTCCCACTGACACCGGCCCATGTTCCGTCCAGAGTTCCGTCTGTGCCTGTACCGCCGGGGGTCCCACCGGCTCCTGCTTTTGATCCCAGTGCTCCGGCGATCCAGCTGACACTGGAGGAGTCCCGTTGCGGCTTGCGTCATCCTCCGGAGCTGTCCCGTCGCCGCCTTCTCGCCGCCTTCTCGCCGCCTTCTCGCCCGACCTTGTGCCCAGCCTCCTGAGTTCCCCAGCAGCCTTCGCCCTCGAGTCCGGTCTCCTGAGTTCCCCAGCCGAGGACTCCACCATGAACTCTGCCTTGTCCCCGAGCCGTCCGCCCGAGACACCCATCATGGACTGTGCCTTGCCTCTGGGTTGTCGTCCCGGACCCCCTCCACCCATCCTTTTGGATATTTTTTTGGGGGGGGGCATATGTATATAAATGTGACATGTGTTATGTCACGTTTTTTGTTTTGTATGTCTTGTTATGGGTGTTTTGCTGTTCTGTTCTACCTGTCATGTTTTCCTCCTTGTGTATTGTCTGGTCTTCTCCCTTTCTCATTTCTCTAACTCCCTCCTCGACTCCTATCCTCGATACTCAGTCCCGCCCACAGGAGATGCGAGCGGAGGAGCCAAGGAGGGGAACCGAGGAGAGAGGAGGGGAAGCAGCAGGCCGTTAGAGAAATGAGAACACCTCTCCTCTGAGCGGTCATTTTAAAGAGACGTCCATTGATGATGACAGAGGCAGCAGCCCTCTGTCTGAGGGACACATGTGTTCATGATGACTTCTATATTTACTTTGATTCATTCACAGGGCGGTGTCATGAGACGATAACAGGCTACACACACACACACACACACACACACACACACTCACACACACACACACACACACGCACACACACACACACACACACACACACACACACACACACACACACACACACACACACACACACACACACACACCACACAGCTCCTAAAGCTATATAATCAGGCTACAGCCGTTGTGTATTTTATTGTGAAGCACTAAATGGTGTTAGAAACATCTGGACTCTTTGTTTGTAGATATCTACTAAACTAAAGCAAATAAAGAGAGCAGGCCTGTTCTACTGAGTGATATACATTATACACACTGCTCTGCTTTCTGCACGGACCTCTCAGCTGTTCTCACTGTAAACATCGCATCGCGATGAAAGCAGTTAATAAAATAATATCCAGGGGATGCATGCAGAGCTGTGATTGGCTGAGATAAGTCCGGCCGTGCGTCACGACTCTTTGAAACATCTCTGTTCCCGGAAATGCATCCATGGAGGAGCCGAGGAGGACCCATCAGTGTCTCCTCGGTTAGAGCTCCTCCAGAGAGCCTCCTCGACGCTCGGTCCTCGAAGTGCATTTAGAGAAATGAGACGTCCTTCAACATGGCGCTGAAATTCATTTCCGGGTCACTACCGGAGGACCGAGGAGTCGAGGAGTCGAGGAGGGGGATTTGATGACATGAGAAAGGGCCCCTGTGGTTTCCTCCTTGTCGTTAGTTTCCCTGGTGTTCACCTGTGATCATCAGCACCAGCCCCGCCCCTGATTGTCCCCACCTGTGTCTTGTTGTCATGTGTTTAAATTCCCCAGTCTCCCAGTGTTCATAGTCAGTTCTATGCTCTCTTTGTGCTCTAGAAAAGTGTTGTTCCTCACTCCATCAGCGATTTCCTTTGTTCTCATTTTTTGTCATCTCATCCTGAGATTCGACAGTGACCATTTTTTGTTCATCTTGTTTTTTGGAAAAATAAAGTATCTTACCAATACTTTACCTCTGTCTCCCGGGTCGTGCAATTGGGTCCTATATCCTGAGTGTCTGAGTTCATAACAGAGAGACGACGATCAGACATGGAGCACAGGGGAAAACAAGACTAAATACACAGAAGGGAAATCACAGGACAAGACACAGCTGGGGAGAGGAGGCAGAAACACAACAACAACAACAACAACAACAGGTGAACACAAAGGGACAATCAGACACAGGAGGGCAAACACAGGCAGGAAGTCCAGACACAGGGAGAACAGATTTTCAAAATATAACCGGAAACTAAACACACTAAGATCATGACGGCCAGGGGCTTCATGTATAACGCCGTGCGTAGGATTCACGTGGGAAGGTTGCTTACGTAGTAGAAATCCGAAAAATAGGTACATACATTTTCCGCCACTTTCCGATTCACCAAACATTGCGTACCGGCGAGGAAAGTGCGTACGGCACTTCCTACGCCCGTTTCCCTTCATAAATCACAATCGAAATGCGGTGCAGCTTTTGCGGGCTTCACGTAACGCCCATATTTGCCTATAAATAGTCAAAGAAACGCCCACTCATTCATTCTGACTGAATTTATGAAGGAGAGCAGGAAATGAGGACAGAAAGCTAAAACAGACGTCTCACACCGTGTCAGATTCTGGTTCCTTTGGGGAGGGGGAGATAAATCATATTGTTTGGTGGATGCAGTTTGAACAGAGCAGCAGCATGGAGGTCGGATCGTCACCAACATAAATAAATAAGTGGCCCGAAAAAGGTTCATGACAAAATCAATACACATAGCCTTCCTCAAGAAGTGTGTTTGCACCGGGGACAGGAGACCCCCCTTGATGAGAGACTAAGAAGTGATCGGGGAATCCCTCCGGAGTGGAGTCATGACGACTGGATCTGAATTATGTGTTTGTATTTGGTGGTTTGTGTCCCAGCTGTCGATCAGCAACTATATATCCATAATCCACCAGTTAGAGGAAATACAGCTAATGTGTTATATCAGCTGTACAATTGACCACACATGGTGTTCTTAGCTTACAGACCTCCTGTGTTTTACGAGCGACTTCTCAAGTCTTGGCAAACAGCATAAAACACGATTAAACGTGATAGTATATAAAACCATGCTCGTATCTACAACCTATAGAAATGCAAAACGGCGTCAGTTTAGACGTAATTCTGTCCTCCTGCTCACCGCATCATTCATGAGAAAACATTTCATAACGTTAACCACTTTGAAAAAAAAGGTTGATGATATTCGCTCTTCTTTTTCTGACTCACCTTTACTCACCACTGGGTCACCAGACCCTCCTTCCACCCGCACACTGACCTCCTTTCCCCCTCTCACAGGAAGGGGGACCCAAGCTCCCATCAGCAGGAACACGTGGGTTTGCTGTCCTGGCTCCAAGATGGTGGAACGAGCTCCCATTGACATCAGGACAGCAGAAAGCTCACACACCTTCCAGACTGAAACTCATCTCTCTGGACTCCACCTCGAGGATAGAACTACTAACAAAGCTCTTATATACTAACAAAGCACTTATATACTAACAAAGCACTTATATACTAACAAACGGACTGGCTCCTCTAAAGCCAGTTGAGGAGCACTTGAAATGTTTTGGCTCTATGAAACCTGATGTACTTTATGATTCTGTTTTCTTCAAGTTTGTATTTTGTTGGTCGAACGCACTTATTGTGAGTCGCTTTGGATAAAAGCGTCAGCTAAATGCGATGTGATGTAATTAACACAACATATGTTTGTATCTTTTATTTTAAATGTATTTAGTTTATGTATTTTTTTCCAGCGTGTAAAACCAAAGAAAATACAAATGAAACAAAAGGTGATACAGACATGATACAGTACTATACAACTGAATGCAATAACAAAACGACATATTTAATTAATAATTGAATAATCTTTGGTATCATTGTCTGATAACAATACACAACAAAGCTTTAGCTAACTACACGTCCGAAAAGGGGTCGGAAGAAGTGTACACTTATTTAATCCGAACCCTTCTCCCTTTTTTTTTACATCTTAATATACAATATAAATGTATACTTAGAATCTTGAATAATTTATATAATCATTCATATAATATATATAGGCAAGTTAGGAGAATGGTCTCTATATTTTTATATATATATACACATATATATATACATATATATGTACATACACAAATTCATACAAACACAAATTCATAAATAGAATACAAAATATAAACAGTTATGGTTTAGCGATGTCCTCCCTGTACCGTGTGAGAATTGTGTCTTTATACCTCTTTTTGAATAGTTGGATGTTTGGACATCCCTTCAGCTCCTCACTCACATCGTTCCAGATCTTCACCCCACAAACAGACACACAAACACTTCTCTTTGTTGTGCGCACCCTAACATTAGTGAATATAAATGAACCACGTAAATAATCATTCCCTTGTCTTTCATTGAACAATGTCTGAATATTCATTATAGTTATTATTCATAATAGTCATTGAACGTGTTTTGCCTTAAACATGATTTGTGCGATTTGGAATTCAACAAGATCTGACAGTTTTAATAATTTTAGCTCAACGAATAATGGGTTAGTAAGATCCCTATAGCCGACATTTTTAATAAGTCTTATTGCTCTTTTTTGTAGAATAAATAGGGATTGTGTATAAGTACTGCCCCAAACCTCTGCACAGTAACTTAATTAAGGTAACACCAATGAACAGTAAAGAATGTAGAGAGAATTCTTATCAAGAATCTGTTTTTCCTTGTTTAAAATTGCAATACTTCTTGAGACTTTGGAATGAATATGTTTTGTGGTTTCCAGCTCAGTTTCTCATCAATTGTGATTCCAAGGAATTTATGTTCTTTAACTCTCAATGAAAATCCCATCTATCTTAATGGATGCTAGTGTATTGCTATTTCCAAATATGATTAATGTTGTTTTATTCAAGTTTAATGATAACTTATTACTGTTTAGCCATAACTTTAGTTTGCATATTTCAGCTGTGATCTCTTCCAATAGATAGATAGATTCAACTTATTGTCATTACACAGTACAGTAGCTGTACATTGTCCCCAGAACAAAATGTATTAGTGTCATCAGCAAACAAAACAAACTTGAGTACTGTCGATACATTGATCGATACATTAATATACATAATAAATAGTTTCGGCCCCAATACTGACCCCTGGGGGACACCGCATGTAATGTCCAAATATGAAGAACAACACTCTCCCAGCTTCACAAACTGCTGCCTGTACGTTCCAGTTTCTTTAATATGTCATGATTAATTGTGTCAAATGCGTTTTTTAGGCCAATGAATATTCCAATGGCATGTTTCTTTTGGGCAATTGAGCTATTCATTTCTTCAAGTGAGTCGATTAAAGCCATCGATGTTGATCTATTGGCTCTGAATCCGTATTGACTTTCGGTGAGAAGTTTGTGTTTTTCTATGAATTTATTGAAAAGCTTTTCAAGAATTGTTGAGAATTGTGGTAGAAGTGAGACGGGTCCGTAGTTTGTGAAGTGATGTTTGTTCCCAGCTTTGAACAAAGGTATGACTTTTGCTATTTTCATTTTGTTAGGAAAAGCACCAGTTTGGAATGATAAGTTACATATGTGTGTGAACGGTTTTGAAATAACATCTATAACCTTTTTTAATACAGTCATGTCAATGTCATCACAATCGGTACATTTTTTGTTTTTACTTTTCGTTACGATATCAACTACTTCCCTTTCATGCACTGCTGTGAGGAACATCGAGAAAGGATTACGTTTTATTACGTTTTCCAGCTTTTTCTCTGATGTTCCTGCATCAGGGATTTTGCCTGCTAATTCAGGTCCAACATTTACAAAGAAATCATTGAAACCGTTGGATACAACATCCATATTTTCCCCTTCCTCATCCTGTCAATGAAGTATGTGGGATAACTCCTTTTTCTAGAACCATTTTTATTATACTATTCAGTATGCTCCATATTCCTTTAATGTTGTTTTTATTTTTGTCTAGTATTTTCCGATAGTATTCACTTTTGCAGGTCCTTATGATAATTGTTAATTTATTTTTATATTTTTTATATCTAATCTCCATCTCTTTTGTTTTATTTCGCATTAAATCTCTATACAATGCATTTGCCTTTTTGCAGACATGCTTCTGCTGTTGAAGTGAATAGCAGAGCGCTTGCCCTCTGGTGGTACCCTCTGGTGGTACGCTCTGGTGGTACGCTCTGGTGGTACGCTCTGGTGGTACGCTCTGTGTATGTGATCAGTGTAATAACAGCAGTTGTTGATGGTAGAAGAGAAGAAATTGTTGTCCGGGTCTATTTCATAATCCAGATCTTTTGTTTTATCGTCAGAGTATTCAAATGTTTTTAGCAACAGTTGGTCTTGCTCCTTGATCATCTGAGACATATTCATATGTTCCCCTATTGAAGATGATTGCCTCCATGGCAACCATGAGTCATGGTTGTGTGTAAGTGCTTGTACCTTATGTGTGGTCCAGAACATGAAGATTATTGGTATTCATCCAGATCCTCCATGTTTCTGATGACCAGTACTTTGGCCTCCTCAGGTGTTCCGTTTAGCTTTAGAAATATTTTGCAGTTTGTTGTCCAGGTGTTCTGAACTGTCTTCTGTCCTTGTACTTGGTCAGATGCTCGTTGATGTAGACATCTGATCCTTTCAGCTTCCTTCCTTGTTTGAGTAGGGCCGTTTTGTGTTTCCTGTTCACAAACCGGATGAGAATAGCCGGTTTGTTGCCAGCGTTCCTCCTTGGCAGGGGGTGGCATGCCTCGATGTTCTCACAGCCCAGTTCGATCCCCTCGGACTGGAGGAAAGCAGCCACCTGTTGCTCCGTGGAGCTGACATCAAGCTCCCCGGGCTCACCCCTGTTGTTAACGGTCACAGCACGAGCGTATGACCGGGGTTTTATGTTGAGCCCGGTAACGATAACATTGTTCATCCTGGTATATTGCTCAAGGTCCTCCACTCTGCTCTCCAGGTAAGTTATCCTCTTGTCCTTCTCAGCATTCTGGATCCGCAGATCCTTAACCTCTTTTACAAGGTCCAAAATATTTTTCTGCTGCAACCTGACAGCAGACATTTCCTCCGCCAGGAAGTTGAGCGACTTTTTAATGTCCTCGACTTCCTCCGCAGCGATGGTTCTATTTCATCCTTACTGACCGCCAGAGGCGGTGCATTAGCACTGGATATCTTCCGTCTCGCGCATGCGTAGGTCGAATATTTATATCAACAAAGTCACGTGTGACCTCGTATGACCCCGGAAGGCATAAGTTCCGGTGTTGTCAACGAGTTCAGTCCTTTTTCATCTTCTCGCTGCGCAGGTTACTACTTTTTGAGTAGAAGCCAAGCTAGTTTATTGAAAATTAAGATTCTAGCTCATCGCTACCTGTAGCCTTAATTAATAATAATAATTCCTGAAATGTATTATAGCGCTTTTCCAGTGCTCAAAGCGCTATACAAATACACATTACACATTATAATGGTCACCACTGTGGACAATACCCACAGGAGCAAGTTCAGGTGAAGTGTCTTGCCCAAGGACACACTGGCTTTACAGACGCAGCAGCGGCGGGTTTCACCCCTTGATCTGATGATCATTGCACAGCGCACTGCGCCACACCGTGCATCTTCACGCCTCGAGGTCATCGAGGCGCTTTCACAAGTACACATTGGTATCATACATGTACTGTGGACAATACCCACAGGAGCAAATCCGGGTGAAGTGTCTTTCCCAAGGACACAACGGCCTGACGCAGTGGCGGCAGGAGCGGGTTTCGAACTGGAGCACCCCTCTTGATCTGATGATCAGATGCACAGACCACTGCGCCACCCGCCTTGTTATCATCTCGATCGGAGCTGCGGGCTAGGAAAACGCTCGCCCTCCAAAGGCTGCGACGAGCTAGCTGTCCGCCCTCCCAAGCGAGGGGACTGCGGTGTTCACCGCTCGGACCCTAGGAGCTCCGGACCGGTAAAGAGCGGACGCTCCTGCACGTCAGCCGGTGAGATCGCTACCATTTATCGCCGATTGGGCGATCTATTCTCAAGCTAATGAGATAACTGTGTACAAGTTAGCCGGGGGCTCTCGCTAATTTGTTACTGAGCTGGTGAAGGGAGCGTCTCCGCCCCCCTCTCACTACATACATTTGGCTCCTTGCCTGTTCTATCGTCCAGTTAGCTGAGTGTTTTCGTTCAAGCTAACTGTTACGGCGCTCGTGAGGAGTGTCTTCGCTCCCCTCTCACAGCACACAGTTGGTTCCTGTTCCATCCTCCAGTTAACTGAGTGCTCTCGCTCAAATTTAATCTATCATGCAAAATGCACTTTCGTACGTCTTTTATACATGAACATGTGTCCCCGGTGTTCCAGGGAACTCACCAAGTGTCAGAAAACACAACCCTCTCTATTTTCCTCCGTACCCAAATCTCTAAAGAAGGGGCTGCAACGGATCTGATACAGACTGATCCAGATTTGAACACTTCTATGACGTCACAGAAGTGCTGCTACGGCTATTGGGCCAACTCCACCAATCAGGAGGAGACAGCCACGGACATTGCCGTTCGAAAGCGCTGGAGACGCTGTAGTACATATGCCAGGCCTGTAGATGGCGCTGCTCTCACAGAATCAGCCCATCAGCATGATCCGTTTGGTATTTTGAAAAATAAAAAGTATAAATATGCCTTATATAGGTATGGTCCTACACTATACTATTCAAATATAGCATGATAGGTCCACTTACCTTGCTACAGTGCTAGTGAAGAGAGTGTTTCCGCTCCCCTCTCACAGCACACAGTTGGTTTAATGCCCGTTCCATCCTTCAGTTAGCAGAGTGCTCTCGCTTTCGCTAACTTGCTACGGCGCTAGTGGAGAGAGTATTCTCGCTCTCCTCTCACTGACTTCATTCGCTGTACTGAGGTGTTTTTCCTCCGGAGACGGCGCAAAGAGACGGAGCGGCTCCACCTGTTGCTGCCTGCGATCTGCGATCTACGGAGGCCTGCTCGTCGTGAAGATGCTCTATAACAGGCATCCTCAAAGTCCGGACTCTGGTCCGGATCCGGATCGAACCACAACTGTTTAATTATACTTTTCATATGTATTATATGTATTATCTGTGTTATCTGCGAGACATCGCCACAACGCAACGAGTCAAAATGATCCGCTATGTCCATAGACTGCAAACAGCGCTCTGCATGTCCTGTTCCACTGTCTGTGTGTGTCTGTCAACGCATCGGTCCAATCACATTCAGCATCCCGTCAGCGTTCCCCCCCAAACAATCTGCGAATCAGAGGCACAGGTCTTCGCGGAATGCAGGTGGGAAAAATGTGTGTCTCGTCTCTTTCAAACTGTCTGAGTCAGAGCGAGAGTTTCAAAAAAATAATTCAGAGCGAGAGTTAACAGCTCTGAATTAGCCTAGTAGCCTAGTTTCACCTACCGGGTGGCAACTGACACCCTAAAATAGGCCTTGCCACCCCAGTTGGCAGCTTTATTTTTGAAAGAAAAGTTGTGGTTCATCGGACATTTATGAGAGAAAGTCTCTAATGTCCGAGTGTAAGTGAATGCAGCACAAGATACACGTCATGTAACCCCTCCCCCGGTCCTGGCGCGAGCGTGGACATTTGATTGGCGGCGATTTCATTTGAACGGGACGGGGCAAAACGAGAAGCATTCGGACCCAAGCACTGAAGGAATGAGGTATTTGCGGTCTGACGGAGAAGAGTGTCAGTGCGGCTGCACTCAGCATGGAATCAAAACGCACTACAGCTTTGATCTGAATACGTTTGTGAGGCGTTTTGCTGAACAAGATGGTAATCGCCACATTCAGCTGTGATACACGTCAACTTGAAGCTCTGCTCACGGATGAGCATACACAACTATTAAGACTATTAACCTTATGTGTGTAAATATATTTTTTTCTTTGAGGGGGTCTGCCCCCAAAAAACAGTTTTAAGTCCTGAGAAAGTCAAATAAGACGGTGTGTAAAACTACACTGCCCAGCCAAACAAAAGTAACCACTTAATGTAACTAGGTTAGCAGGTAAGGACTCTCCACTGGATAATAACTGAATATAAAATAATGCATGACTGAAGTGATGGAGACCATGTTGAAGGCAAACACAAAGAGAAAATAACAGGTCAGATCAAGCAAAGCCCCTCTCAGATTCCACAGCAACCAGAAGAACATAAATACTTGCTGGTGATTTGATTCATCAGCTTTGTGATGGAATACAACATGCACAGTGCATTTCCTTAGCTGTGGGTGAGTCCACTGACACCACTGACAATGCTCAGTTGCTGGTGTGTGCGTTGTTATGATGAGGCAAAGGGGAGTTTGTTGAAGATGTGTTGGGCCTGACGAACCTCAGTGGACACACAGCGAGACATTTATAAAGCACTAATGGGAATGCTGAATGAAAGGGTGCAGCTGCCTTTATTCATAGCTGCAGCTCTTACTCTGCGACTCTGAGGGGTCGAGCACAGACACAATAACAATGAAAACGGCTGCATACAGATTATTTTTGTTTTTGCAACCTCGTGTTAAGAATCTTGTTGCAATTGTTTAAAAGTTTGAATGACCGTAATAAACGGACCTTTGTCTTATTGAAACATTTATTTTGGACCTTTAAGATTTGTATTTGAGTACCCCTGATCTCCATTAACGAACTGGCCACAGCACCTGGGCTCACTCTCCACAACACAGGGATCAGGTTCCTGCTGTGTGCAGATGGTCTCATCCTGTTAGCCCCACAGAAGAAGGACTTCAGCAGAGTTTAAATATACTGGAAGGTGACTGTCAGACCTGGGCCATGGCAATCAACATCACAAAGACACAACAATGATATTTGCTCTATAACATTATCTTGTGTCATGTTTCTTTAATTCTCTATGTGCATCGTTTCGCTCTTTAGTAGCCCTGCTGCATTCCTCATTCCACCATGGCACCACTTTCTCCCTACCCTTGGTTGTTGCTTTGGGTATACTGTTCTCTGCTGCATTTAGTATATGTTGCGTTATGTGGCTTTGCGATGACCTCTGTGCTTCCCTCTGATGTTAGCAGGTGTACCGACTCCTCACACCATATCCTGCATTTCCCCCAATCAGCTTTAGCAAAGCACCTCCTGGTTATCACACCTCCTTCCTGCATCTATACATTATTATTCACTTTAGGAAGCACTGGATAATGGTCACTTCATGCAGTGGAGTTAGTCAAAACAAACCATTCGCATGTATGAACCAAACGGTTTGTTACGTCCCGACTAGGGAAGAGGAGAGCAACATACACCAGATTGGAATTGGTAATAATTATAAATGGCTTTATTATACCAGGGGTGAAACAAAATGGCAGGCAGCCTGAAACAAACAAAGTGGCCACAAGGGCGCAAGTTTACATAAAACAACCAAACAAAGGGAGGACTCTAAAAAGGGAGCCTGTTCACATACAAACACTATCGTAATAATATGCATTCACTATGACAATATCATACTATTACTATAGGAGTGTTCGATAGTGTGTTTAAAAAACAACTACAGAAACACCATATGTATATATAGTACTACTTTAAAATAATATAGGAATACTACAAAGATCTAGATACAGAGTATATTGAAATAGTATAGGGCTACTATAGCTAATAAAATGGCACTACAGAAAAAACTATAGTAATACAATAACTGCTGAAAAATACTACAGAACACTACAAACTATAGGACACTATACAACTCTTATAGTATACTATAGTAATACTAGTTCATTTAGTAAGGTGCGCAGACAGCAGTTTTCGACAGACACAGCCCACTCAAAAATATATTGTTTTATATCAAAGTAATTAATATATATATTAGCTGTACACTTTATGAATATAATAGTTTGTTATGGACAACTTTACCATTCAATCTCGTCCAACTGACCTTGCAGCTCTCACTCCTCGGCTCTTGGCATACCCGCTCGCGGGGTTCTGCGCGCGAGGGTCATTTCATGCTCGTGTAAAAGCACATTTTCCGCTCGTGAGCAGCTTGTTTTGCGTGCTAGAATATTGACCCAAGTCTGACTCCATAGTAACTAAAGAAAAGGAGGCTGTAAAAAAACACCGCTAAACTAAACAACTACCGTCATTGAGACTCAGAGACTCAGATACTCTAATCGCAGTCACATCTAATCATATCACACTACAAAACACAACACACAGACCACACCATTTAACCACAGAGCGAAGAGCAAGTAGCGAGAGGCGTCTGTCCCAGGCTGTGTAGTCGTCTCCAGCAGGTGTGCGCCGGCTGTACGCTGCGATTGGAGTGCGTCGGACCCGGCGTGCTCCAATCACAATCTTCAGGGGGCGGACCAGGAGATGGCAGCCAATCACGACAGGGCAATCGCACAGCTCTTTTACATGCAACACACATTAACATGGTTAAGAGGACCAGGAAGGCAGCAGCCGTATAAGTTTGACATGAATGTCAGATCCAGGCATGAGACTTTCCCCCTGTGAACATCTACTCTTGTGCCATGTCCATCATTAAGGCATACTACTGTTCTTTCCTCCAGCATTTCCTCCACTATGTTTCCGTTACTGTCTGTATGGCTGCTGCCCATAGACGGTTGTGTGCATTGAAATCACCACACCAAACTTCCTTCCTATGTTTATGTTCTGCTATTTCTTTAAATATATCAGTGGTTAGATTTGGACATGGGTTGTATACATTGATTATCCTAATGTTATCTTGTTTTCTAGGGTTGCAGATGTCCACTATAATACAGTCTATATCATCAGGAGATTGCACCTCCCTATATGCCACACCATCTTTGAGAAATGGCTGCAGGATCTCAGGTCTGCAAAGTGGACAGGTAGGCGAGAAAGGCTTTTTTGAGTCTCAGAGACCAAGGTCCTGTACACTTCGCATCCATCGACTGCACGACTTCAGGTCTGCGATGTGGACAGTACACCTCAAATACATCACTACACAACCTGGGTATTTGAAGATAAGGGAATGACATGTTTATAATATGCTGCAAAACACAAACAAATATGCAGGGTGACGAGTCCGTTTCTAAGGCCATTTTATTTTTGGTTTATTTCAACAAGAGAAGTTGCATGTTTTCAGTTTCAAACTGAAAACATCGTAAATATGTATAATTTAATAATAATAATAATAAGGAAGAGGACACAGGAGGAAGAGCATTCAGATTCTACCAGACGTCCAGCCCCAGCAGATGCTCATACTACGACTATTGACACCTTGTACTTAAACCTTGGTATGTAAAGCAATAACACATCATTCTAAAACTGCAGCAAAAGACCGAACTTCAGATGTTTGTGTCTGCGTCAGGATCACTCTCAATCCCTCCTGTGAAGTAATGGCAAAAAGATATAGGACACTGGAACATTTAAACTGCCATTACATGAAGTAGAATCGTACTCTATGAGTGAAACTGGACAATAAGAAACATATCGCATTGGATTAAGGATCGTTTTCACCGGACAAACAATTGGATTACTTCACAACCGACACCGTCATCCCGGATCAGCTGGACAACACGAGGCGAAAGGAGAGGCCGAGAGCCAAGGCTGGGAAAGCGGCCGGGTATGAGCAGCATTCAAACTGGATCGTATGTTGGAATCATAAGCTGCATCGGACAATGGCTTGGATTTAATGTTGCAATAATGTCAGCTGTTTGAAAACAGTCGGCAGACGGACAGCCAGAAAATTAAACTTTTTCTCCCCTGGGCTTAAATTGTGTATTATAGAATGATCACACCGGTGACAGTACTCTTCAAAGGGTTCACTAAATATGACTACTCTTAAGGTTTAACATGTTGGGTTACTTAATGTTACTTCATATTAAGGCTAATAAAAATGACAAGGCTGTAATGCTAACTAACATGCTAGCTACTAGCTAGTTAGTTAGCTAGTTAGCTAACTTGATCCAGCCACTCCTGGTCCTTTCATCAGACGGGAAGTATACCCATTGCTGGTTTGATAACAACCTGATACTAAGTACACAGGCATCTTGTTAAAGTGATCTTATCTTAGCTATCTCTTAGTGGAGGAAAACAATTGAGACATCACTTACGCGACTCTGGGATTAGTAATCTTTGTAGTTGCGTATTTTTCATAGTCTTATATTTCAACAGTTTTACGACAAATAAGGTCCCATGGAGCGGAAGTAGATGGGCGTGACTTCACCACTCTATAGATGGAATTGTTTATTGTAAACTGTGAAAAAAACAAAATATGCTTAATTGCGGCTCCTACACTCTGAAACCCACTATGGTTTTTCTCCTGTGTGAATACGGTGATGTGTTTTGAGAGCACTTGATGAGTGAACGTTTTCCCACACTCTTCACAGCTGTACGGTTTTTCTCCAGTATGAATACGTTGATGTATTTTGAGAGCACTTGATTGAGTGAACGTTTTCCCACACTCTTCACACCAGTACGGTTTTTCTCCAGTATGAATACGGTGATGATTTTGTAGTTCACCTGATGTACTGAAAGTTGTCCCATACTCTTCACAGCTGTACGGTTTTTCTCCTGTGTGAATACGTTGATGTGTTTTGAGAGCACTTGATTGAGTGAAAGTTGTCCCACACTCTTCACAGCTGTACGGCTTTTCTCCAGTATGAATACGGTGATGTCTTTTGAGAGCACTTGATGTAGTGAAAGTTGTCCCACACTCTTCACAGCTGTACGGTTTTTCTCCCGTGTGAATACTTGATGTCTTTTGAGAGCACTTGATGTTGTGAAAGTTGTCCCACACTCTTCACAGCTGTACGGTTTTTCGCCTAATTTCGCTCCATTTGCTCTTTCCAGCGCTGTTTTTGCAGGGGGCCTGATTCTGTGAGCTGCAGCTGACCACGCCCCCCTGCAGCTGACCACGCCCCCCTACAGGAGAGGGGAGCGTGCTCTGAGATCAGCTGCTGGGCTGCAGGAGAGCTGTGCCTTCATTAGAACAGCTAACGAGCGACTGCAGGCTGCTGTGTTTTTTTTTCTCACACACACACACACACACACACACACACCACACACACACCACACACACACACACACACACTTACCTGTTTTATGATTTCCCGCTCTCCATTGTTGTTAATGTAGAAATTAAAACTCTAGTTTCATAACCACTGTCTTTTAACTGATTTAAACTGGGGTTATTCACTTGACTTGACTTGCTTGACTCTCACCCCAGTAACTTGAGACTTGCACATGTATGACTTACTCCCACCTCTGGTATACAGGAGACAGCTTTCAAAAACAAAGACTATGGAGCACTTGAACAGACAGAGAGAGAACTGAAAGTCAAATTGGAGGAATCAAAACAAAAAAACCTATTGTGACGGACAAGACATACTTGATCCATACCAATGTGCCTATAAGCAAGGGGGTGGTACTGCTGCTGCTCTGGTTCACATCATCACTAAACATTTAGATAAACGTCACACCTCTGCAAGAGCCCTCTTCCTAGACTTCTCAGCAGCAACACAATACAAGCAGACATCTTGGTGTCAAGAATGGCCAAAATGGAAGTAAATCCATACCTGATTTACTGGTATGCCGCTTTCCTCACCAGTAGAGAGCAACTTGACCAAACCCTGTCATCTGCCATCACAACCAATGTAGGGCCCCCCCCCAGGGTCTGCGGGAGTTCAGCTGTGCTCTTAGCTTCTTTTAGCTTCTTTTGATGACTTCACTGAACTGCTGTCTATAGTGTGTTTTGACTTTGACCGTCTAGTCATTGTTGGTGATTTTAACATCCATGTTGACAACCCCCAGGACAGAGGGGCTAAATAACCGTTTTGTGTTCTTGATAGCTATGGTGGGGACCCTCTCATGACATCCAACTACAGGCCCATCAGTATCTTACCCATAGCATCCAAGGTATTTGAGAAATTGATTGCCAAACAAATCAATCATCTCAACAACAGCTCCTTTCCACTGCATCCAATGCAATTTGAATTCAGGGCTAATCACTCAACAGAAACAGCAACATGCTTCTTCGTGGAGAAAGTTAAGGCATCAATGGACAGGGGTGGGGTTGTGGGGGCCGTGTTCCTTGACTTACAGAAAGCTTTTGACTCAACTTAAATGTTTCTATAGAATTCACCAACCTCTTTAATTTGTATCTTTCATCCCGCTCCCAATGTGTTCAAATTGAGAACCATAAGTCTAGTGTTTGTCAACTGGAGTACCGCAAGGCTCTGTATTGGGTCCAATACTGTTTAGTATGTACGTAAATGATCTGCCTTCTGTGTGTGGAGAATGTGATGTACTAATGTATGCTGATGATACAGTTGTTTTTACTCATGGCAAAACCGCAGAAGAGGCTGCTACCAAGATCACTGATGTGTTGGAGAATATTACATCCTGGCTTAACAATAATTGTTTGCAACCAAATGTCTCAAAGACAGTGTATATTTATATATATATACAGTCGCTAAGAGAAGGAGAGTTGTGAGTGCTTAAGCTGTAGTAACGTGTGATTACAACATCAGGCAGTTGCCGTGATCAAGAGTTTTAAAACGATCGACATACACAAAATGTTCAAAAAGAGGTAACCACAAAGCGATATTTAACTGAAAACACGAGGGAAATGTTTACTCAGGATATTTCTTCCACACTTGCCCCTGCTAACATCTCAGTGAATGAGCTCGTAGATCATTTTAATTCAAAAATAAAAAATGTTATAGATGCCATTGCTCCAACTAAGGTAAAGGAAGTGACTGGGAAGAAAAGATCTCCATGGAGAAAAGCCAACGTAGGTGGAGAAAAACAAATGTCCAGGTTCACTTTGAAATCTATAAAGTGAGACTTGGCCTTTATCATTTGGAATTGTAAATTGCACGACAGTCTTTCTTCTCTGACATCATTGCCAAAAACAAAAACAACGCACGTGCCTTGTTTGCTACCGTCGACAGACTAACCCCACAGTGTCAGTATCCCCCCCATTCAGAACACCAGACCAGCAGTCAGTGCCTCTGCATCAGGTACAGCAGATGTGTTGTCCCCGTGTCCACCTAACATCAATTCAAACACCATGACACAGTTCCATCAGATTAATGATAGAAACCTAGAGGACATTATTCAACTTCTGAAGTCCTCCTCCTGCTGCCTTGATATTATTCCAACAGGGTTTTTCCAAGATGTTTTTCCTTGCATGGCCTCAGATCTACTTCACATATACCTCATTCACACCAACGGTGTTTCAGAGCCGGTTCGGAGCTTGAGCTTGAAAAGCATTGGGTTTTCCCGTTCACGCCGCAGTGGAGCAGCCTCTTAGCTACGGAATCCGGTTCGTTTCAAGCACCAAAAAATGTCCGGCAAGAGCAAAAGCACCGCATACGTCATGCTTACATCGAGGCGGTATCAACTCCTGAACAAAACAAAAAACCCGCGTTTTATCCAGTTTGTACACAACGATGGAGAAACTTAACAAGCAGCAGTGGTCCACTGAAGAGACCAGCTACCTACTGGGAATCTGGTCTTCTGAAGAGGTACAAAGGAAGCTGGAGCACAATCGGCCATTGTTGTTGTTGTCGGTGTGAGCTGTGAGGGGTTTCAGCGCGGTTTGGCTTTAAGAAGCAGGCACGCAAACGGTTACGTCATGACGCAAACGATGACGCAATGACGCAGCACCAGTCGGACTCTGGGCGGTGTGAAAAGAGCCAGAGCTAAACCGAAGAACCGGTTCTGAACCTGAAAAGCTCTAGCACGGAGCTAGAACCGGAGTTGTGTTGGTGTGAATGAGGTAATAGTAAACAAGTCTCTTCACTCAGGTGTTTTTCCACAGGATCTGAAAACTGTAGTCATTAAACCGCTCTTAAAAAAAGAATAATCTAGACGCTTCAGTAATGAACAATTACAGCCCCATATCAAACCTCCCTTTTCTAGGTAAAATCATTGAAAAAGTAGTTTTTCAACAGTTGAGTAATTTCTTGCATTTAAATAACTGGAACGCATTTCCACTGCAGGGCCTCGCACGGCTTAGTACGGTATAGTTAGGCCTTGGTAGGCCAGGCTCACTTTATGCTGCGTTTCCAATACAGTTTAGGAACTGGGGCAGGAACTAGAATTGCAAGGGGGGGGGTTGAGGTGACGTGCAACAACATTAACCTTTCTGTTGCTTGTTAGCAGACCGAAACCAGCAAAATAAAGCAAAAGTCTAGACAACTTGAAAGGATATGGCGTTCCACTAAACTTGAAGAATCTCGTTTAATTTGGCATATTACTCTCAATGAATATAAGAAAGCACTGCGTAAAGCGAGAGCAGCCTACTACTCTTCATTAATAGATGAGAATAAGAATAATGCAAGATTTCTTTTCAGCACTGTAGCCAGGCTGACAGAGAGCCACAGCTCCATTGAGCCTTCTATTCCCACAGCACTCAGTAGCAATGATTTTATGTGCTTTTTTAACGATAAAATTGTTACTCTTAGAAACAAAATCAATGACCTCTTGCCTTCGACCAGTATAGTGTTATCAACATCTCCCGGAATCGTAAGTTCTAATATTACACTAGATAGTAAACTAGAATGCTTTTCAGCCATTAACCTTGAACAATTACATTCAATGATTCTCTCTTCTAAACCATCAACGTGCATGTTAGACCCAATTCCAACTAAGCTGTTGAAGGAAGTTTTTCCATTAATTAGCACTTCTTTATTAAATATTATGAATATGTCTTTATTATCAGGCTATGTTCCACAATCATTCAAAGTAGCAGTGATAAAACCGCTTCTTAAAAAGCACAACCTCGATCCAGAGGTTTTAGCCAACTATAGACCTATTTCTAATCTTCCGTTCCTCTCAAAATTCTTGAGAAAGCGGTCGCAAAACAGTTGTGTGATTACTTAAAAAACAATGATTTATTTGAAGATTTTCAGTCTGGCTTTAGAACACATCATAGCACAGAGACAGCTCTGGTTAAAGTCACAAATGATATTCTAATAGCCTCAGACAAGGGACTTGTCTCTATTCTTGTCTTGCTCGATCTCAGTGCTGCATTTGATACTATCGACCATGACATCCTATTGCAAAGACTAGAGCACTTGGTTGGCATACAGGGAACTGCTTTAGGCTGGTTTAGGTCCTATCTATCTGAACGCTCTCAGTTTGTACGTGTTAACGATGAATCTTCCACGCAAACCAAAGTTAGCCATGGAGTGCCACAGGGCTCAGTGCTCGGACCTATTTTGTTCACATTATATATGCTTCCGTTAGGCAATATTATAAGGAATCATTCTGTAAACTTTCATTGTTATGCGGATGATACTCAACTATATTTATCAATCAAGCCTGATGAAATTAATCATCTAAATAAAATTCAAGACTGCCTTAAGGACTTAAAAACGTGGATGACCTTCAACTTTTTGATGTTAAACACGACCAAAACTGAAGTTATTGTACTTGGCCCGAAGAATCTACGAAACTAATTATCTAAAGATATACTAACTATGGATGGCATTAATTTGGCCTCCAGTGAGACTGTAAGGAATCTTGGTGTTATATTTGATCAGGATTTATCCTTTAACGCCCACAAAAAATCAATTTCAAGGACCGCCTACTTCCATCTACGTAACATTGCAAAAATCAGGCATATCTTGCCTCAAAACGATGCAGAGAAACTAGTCCATGCATTTGTTACTTCTAGGCTGGATTATTGTAACTCTTTACTATCAGGGAGTACCAAGAAGTCAGTCAAGTCGCTTCAGCTGATTCAAAATGCTGCGGCTCGTGTACTAACCAGAGTTAGGAAAAGGGACCACATTACTCCTGTTCTGGCTGCCTTACACTGGCTCCCTATAGAACACAGGATAGAATTTAAAATTCTTCTGCTCGCCCTTAATGGGCAGGCGCCATCTTACCTTAAAGAACTCATTATACCCTACTGTCCTACTAGGGCATTGCGTTCCAAGAATGCAGGGTTGTTGGTTGTTCCTCGAGTCTCTAAAAGTACAATGGGAGCCAGAGCCTTTTCTTATCAAGCTCCACATTTGTGGAATCAGCTTCCAGTTTGTGTTCGGGCGGCAGACACCCTATCCGTTTTTAAGAGTGCGCTTAAGACCTTCCTTTTTGATAAAGCTTATAGTTAGGGCCGATTAGATTCAGCCCCTAGTTTTGCTGATATAGGCTTAGTTAGTCGGGGGACATCTTACTTCTTCCTTCTCTCTGTCTGTACCTGTGTCCTCTCATGGGGACATCTCACTTCTTCCTTCTCTCTGTCTATACCCTGTGTCCTCTCATGTTCCGATTAACCCAGCTTCCCCAAATGTCTTTCTTTTTGGGGTCTATATATGCTGGGATCCGGAGTCATGGATGATCCTGCGGTCCTGTGCCCTGGATCGCGAGTCGTGGCTGTGGTCCTGGATCATCGGTCCTGGATGGATATCCTCGTGGATTCATCTTCCTATTATACACACATGCATTTCCAAACATTTGGACTACCTATGTTGCAAATGTATTATCTTTTCAATTTACACACGGCATCTATTGCACGTCTGTCCGTCCTGGGAGAGGGATCCTTCCTCTGTTGTTCTCTGTATTTTTCCTTTTAATGTTTATAACGTAATAATCTCTCAATACATATTGCCTGATGTTTCCCCTTACAGCCCTGATAGCGACAAGTCATGGGATGTTGCTTTCTTCAGTGTCTGGAAAAGCACATTTCTCTGAGTACTATATTTCCTGCAAAGCAGTAAAACATGCTCAGCAGTTTCTGGCTGGCTGCAGTGTACACACTTTCCGGTTGGATGCTTTCCTGTTATACTTAAAGTATGATCGAGACCTGTATGACCTATTCTCATCCCAGAAATGACATGTTCCTCCCTTCTTTCAAACCCCACCTTCCTTCCATCCCCCACATACCCTTTGCATGTTATAAAGATGTCTTCCTGTATCACTAAGGTCCCAATGATCTTGCCATGCTGTTTGTGCATATTTCTGAATGAACGTTTGAACCTCCGCTTTGCTGAGTGGAACTTCTATGTCTATGTTCATACTTCTGAGTGTGTGTCTGGCCAGAATATCCCCCTGTTCATTACCCTCCACACCAACATGAGCAGGAACCCAGAGGAAACGAGTTGCTATGCCTTTGATTTGCATTTGATATAAAATTAGAAATACTTTCATTTGTTATGTCCGTTCTAGATGAAGATCTGCCTGATCGTATACTCGATAATGCTGAACAGCTGTCAGATGCAATTACACTGTTATGTATATTTCTTTCTCCTCTATCCATTTCAATGACAGCACCAACGCCAACAACTCTGTGGTGTATACTGACACATGGTCTGTTACCCTTTTCTCTATATGTGTATTACTCACTGGGATATACACTGCTGCCCCTGCACGCCCTGCCTCTGGATCTTTGGAGCCATCTGTGAATATGATTGTTGAGTCTGAGTGATATCTGTTGCAACCCAGTCTCATAAAAAAACGTGTAATAACTACGTTGGTCCACAACGTAGGACGTAGTATTTCTACAAAAACGCTTCTGAAATTGTAAGATGCCTACGTTTTTTTTCACCATTCATTCCAATGGCTGCGTCTATGTCACGTGATCTTCAAATTTGTCCCTGCAGAAAAAAAAACATGGCCGAACTTCGTTTTATTCTGGGTGTAAAATGCCTATTTTAAAGTTAGTTTGGCCATTAAAATGCGTTTTGATGTCATTTGGTGCGAGAAATATGAGTTGTTATTTCAGATGATGTGTGCTGTGGATGTACATGATCTTTAGTTTGCTAGTTATTACGAAGATTACTTCAGGAAATTGTGTCTATACAATGTTTTCATTGTCACCAAGGTGGTTGCTAGGGACGCTGCTATCGATATTATTTCTGTTATGTTGTGTAACTGTTTAATGGTGTTATCTCTATTGCTACCCCCTTCCCCGTCAATGTATAGTGTTGGTCCACAGCGCTAAACATATTAGTTTAACAAAATCCGCATCTAAAGATACGTTATTTTCCCCTGTGCAATTCCAGTCTCACATCTCAGAGCACATCGTCATTAACAAATACCGGAAACAGACCGAAAACACTTTATTCCGAGTGTGCTTGCTTTTCTCTTTGAAAGTCATCACATAACGGCATTGTAATACACGGTTCGGCCGCTTTACATATTACATATCTGCCGTAGTTCTGTATTTATAGAGCCCTGATGAGAAGACTCAGACAAACATGAGGAACTGCGCAAACTAAACGTGACGTGGATCATAAATATATCAGCCATTAAACAACATCTTACATTTCTTTTCACACAATACGTCTCCTTGCCGTATCAACACTAATTCGGCTCACTTTTATATTTGATCCAATTGGTAGATAGGCTGTATTTACACCATAAAGGTGCACAGCTGATATAAAGGGACACCTAGTGGTTAAAGCATGTTATTGAATTTCATTATTTTTATTATTAGATATTAATAGATCCCTATAAAGTATGTTCATTACTCGTTATTCTCTACTAATAGTTAATTAAAGACTGTATATAATGACTATTTTGCACATCCCTTTCAAGATTTCAAGATTTTCTAAGGTTTATTGACATATCATATAGGCCTACACAACTATGGTGTAGTTCTGCACTGAATGAAAAACTTGGGTCGCAGGTTCCTCAGTAGTGCATTACAAGACATCTATCAATATTTGTGCATACCTCCAGCAATGTTAACTATGTTGAAGCACTTATTTGAACTGATATTATACATATGTATTATACTCTTATAAGATGTATGTAGATAGTATAAGACATTTGCAGAATATGACAATTTAATGGTGGAGGTACACATATTGAAAGATGTCTTGTGATGCACTGTTGAGGAACCTGTGACCAAAGTTTTTCATCTCCGACCTTGTCAGATATTGAACAATCAATAAATAAAGAACACAGCATTATAAAATATAAAACACAGAATTTGTGTGATTATACTAAATGATTTACTAATAAACACCACTGCATATTTACAACTATACACATGCTGATGTAACGCAAATGTTTCCAACTTGGGATCAATAAAGTATATCGTGTGCCTCTGAACCTTGACAAGTGCATGTTTCAGGCTCATCAATTAACAACAGGAGGGGTCACAGACATGAGACCAGCTGTTACATAAAGCTCTTCTGACCTTAGCTGGCGTGTGGGTATATATATTAATGCTGCCCATTATGGGCACAAGCAATTTTCACCCATTTATTAATTATATATTTTAAATGTGAGTGTTTCCTATCCCCTAAACCTCCAGGGATGTACACAGTTTAATACTGGCAACTTCTTATTATGGGAAATATGAAAACGTCTTTTAAAACTACAACTCCCAGTAGAGACGTGCCATAGAGAACATGTTGCGAAACACACAATAGCCAGCACGTGTAGTTCTGGGGACGGGGTGGGGGAGGGGGGACGCGGTGGACCCGTTCAAATCCAGTTTTGGACAGTCTGCCGTGGTTCCATCCCATTTCAAAGTGCTGTTCGAGGCTCGGCACACTCTCCAATCACAGAGTTTGAGGACTATCACGGGGTTTGTCAAGCGAAGCGGAGAGAATACTTACTTCCGGGTGTAATATTCTGTAAAGCAAATGAGCTGCTTCGACCCTCGTCCTGACGGAGTCCAACTTGTGTTTATTAATCAAACAAATAAATAAACACAAGGATAATGATGTGTTATTGTTGAGTAAATGGAGAATTGCACAGGGGAAAATAACGTATCTATTGTGGTGATTGACATTATTCACCCACGGATCTATGGGTTAGGGTATTGTTCTGCACGGACATTTTAGTGAGCCGGACTTCCTGTCTCCGCTGGTCTTCGCCTCCGGGGCATGAAGTTGTTTACATGTGTTTTGAGATGCTAAATAAAAGTCTAGCTTGTACCTTTGATACCCCGCCTCCGACTCCCATCTCTCGGCACCACACTATGCCACCATTTTAGATGCGGATTTTGTTAAACTAATGCGTTTTGCGCTGTGGACCAACACTATACACTGACGGGGAAGGGGGTAGCAATAAAGATAACACCGTTTTACCCAACATAACAGAAATAATATCGATAGCAGCGTCCCTAGCAACCACCTTGGTAACAATGAAAACGTTGTATAGACACCATTTCTTGAAGTAATCTTCGTAATAACTAGCAAACTAAAGATCATGTACATCCACTGCACACATAATCTGAAATAACAACTCATATTTCTCGCATCAAAGGGCATTTTAATCCCCAAACTAACCTTTAAATAGGCACAGAGAATAAAATGAATGTCGGCCATGTTTTTTTTTCTGCAGGGAGAAATGTGAAAATCACGTGACATAGACCATTGGAATGACTAGGCTTGTTTGAGACAAGCAAGACCTGCGCAGTTGCGATCAACGTCTTGCTAGTGCGTTGCATGATGGTTAGTCATTTTGTCCGACTTGCTCTGGAGGCTCGCCCACATGAGACTTTGAAATCTCGCGGGACAAAGACGCCCGCAGCCTTGAGAGCGAGGCGAGGCGAGTTGGCGCAGTTGCTCTCCACGAGCTGCGGAAGCGAAATGCTTGATGGGAAACGGCTCGCTGGTATCTGAGCGCTCATTGGTGGGTTTTTACCACGTGCTGCTGATGAAGCTCTCCCATTGGCTGGCAAAAGTTTGTTGTTGTTTTGTGTCAGTTTTACGTCGCCACATCCATTCCCATTTGTCATCATTGTTCCACAATGTTTATCATCATGAAATTAATATCTATATATTTTATACTATACTGCTTACCGTTTTCATACTTTATCTATCTTAGCATATTCATACACACTGTTCATACTGCTCACAGGCTGATATCTAGTGTATTCATACACACTGTTCATACTGCTCACAGGCTGATATCTAGTGTATTCATACACACTGTTCATACTGCTCACAGGCTGATATCTAGTGTATTCATACACACTGTTCATACTGCTCTCAGGCTGATATCTAGTGTATTCATACACACTGTTCATACTGCTCACAGGCTGATATCTAGTGTATTAATACACACTGTTCATACTGCTCACAGGCTGATATCTAGTGTATTCATACACACTGTTCATACTGCTCACAGGCTGATATCTAGTGTATTCATACACACTGTTCATACTGCTCTCAGGCTGATATCTAGTGTATTCATACACACTGTTCATACTGCTCTCAGGCTGATATCTAGTGTATTCATACCCCACTGTTTATTCATCATTCAATTCATTCTATGTTATTCTGTAGATTGTGTACATTACTTTCCACTTCTCTGCTTGTTGCACCTGGTTAGAAGCTAAACTGCATTTTGTTGTCTCAGTACCTGTAATATGTGCAATAACAATAACGTTTCTCTTTAAGTTAAACCAAATCATTAAAATAAAATCTATTGTAATGTAATGATTTGGTTTAAACCTTATTTATTGAATACATCATTTAAAATGGCAAGATTAAATCAAATTACTTCCATGTTGTACACATCATAAAGCTTAAAGTGGCAGCTAAAGAATTAACACAGCAGCAGGTCTGTTCAATTCATGCTCATTAAGCTTCATGTGTGCGGATCTGAAGGGACTGATCATTTGTAGCCTGTCCACCTATCAGTTTTGCAAACATTAAGAGGGAGGAGCATTTCTAATTATGGAACCCAGTCACTGGTGTGGTTCATCATCATGACTGAATTAACAAACCTATATAAAGCAATGGAGATCACCTTTGTCTACAGTGGGTAAAATGGAATTTCCGCCATTACAAACCCAGCCAGTCAAGCCGACTCCGAGTCCAAGCTGTCCGACTTAAGACGAGCTTTTTGACACCTCCCACGGCTGCGATCGGCTACTCTCGTCTACTTTCGAGGCGAGCCGCAATGTGTCTCAAACAAGCCTAATGGTGACAAAAAAACGTAGGCATTTTAAAATTCACAGGCGTTATCGAAGAAATACTACGTCCTACGTTGTGGACCAACGTAATTATTACACGTTTTTTTATGAGACTGGGTTGGATCATTGGGACCTTAGTCACCGATACATTCAAAGGTATGTGGGGGATGGAAGGAAGGTGGGGTTTGAAAGAAGGGAGGAAAATGTCATTTCTGGGATGAGAATAGGTCATACAGGTCTCAATCATACTTGAAGTATAACAGGAAAGCATCCAACCGGAAAGTGTGTACACTGCAGCCAGCCAGAAACTGCTGAGCATGTTTTACTGCTCTGCAGGAAATATAGTACTCAGAGCAAATGTGCTTTTCCAGACTCTGAAGAAAGCAACATTCCATGACTTGTCGCTATCAGGGCTGTCAGGGAAACATCAGGCAATATATATTGAGAGATTATTACGTTTCTAAGAGAAATTGATACTTTTAAAATAATCTAGAGTTTTGGTTCTTTGTTTTGTTTGTTTTGTTTCTTGTTTTCTGCATAGTCTCTTGTCCACACTCCAGTCCAGTTGGTGGCGGTAATGCACCTACAAGCTGGTTTGCCAACCGCCAATAAACACGAGAGAAGAAGAAGAAGAAAACAAGAGTGAGGATTTGAAGAAGAAGAAGAAGAAGAAGAAGAAGAAGAAGAAGAAACGAAAACGAGAGAGAAGAAGAAGATGCACCTTTAAAGTTCTTTGCAATCCGCCAAAAACCGAGAGGTGATGGATTAAACACCTGCAGAGGTTTAATTAACAGCTACAGTCTAACAGCTACATTATTATTCCAGTTCGGCTCTGGGGAGTAACAGTTGATCTGTAATGCTCAGCTGACTTTATGTTAGTTATTTATTACACCAGTTGTCTTTGAGACGGTGTGAGTTGTTGTGTTGGTGCTCTTTGCCATAGATATGGTTTTAAATGTATGCTAACTAGCTTATTAGCATCGCCATTCACCACGACGTAGCATTTTTCCCATTGAAATGAATGGGGTTCTTCAGTTAGCTGCTAACGCTAAGCTAAGCGACGGTTTAGCTCATTAGATAAATAGATATACTTTATTTAAATAATGATTTATCTTAAACTGGGAAATGATTGTGTCACAGCAGAAGTGTTTTCAGGCATTACACGAGTTAAACATATTTAAAAGATGCAATAAGATAATACAAATGAAGCATTAGCAGCAAGTATACACACAGGACACATATCACTAGAGTATCTAAAGAATACACAATATACAGAAAATACTGTATACATGGAGTACATGAAACAGTCTCACTAGCTAATGTTTGCTTTGTGTTAACTTAGTGATAGTTTCACACGGATAGCGTTATAACCGTGGTTCAAACATCCATTAATGTCACTTTCTATGTGAATAAAGTCATTTTAATGAAATAAAAGTGAACAAACTGTGAGCTGTAAGTTAGAATGTAAGTTGCTACACAGATTATGATGAATTATATCTAAATATTTGTATTATATTAATAATAATTTACACAGAAAACCAACTTGTTATCGTAATGGTTAAAGTAATGTGCATGTAACGTTAATAACTATCTGACCTTTCTATCATGTTCTCCTCTGCTTAGCATCACATTGACCAAATGGATCCATTTGGACCATGTTTACGTCACAGCAGCATAGATGAGACAAGGCACTGCACGTGGTGTGATAAAACACTACATAGAAGCATCCAGAAATAGAACATATCATTGAATAAACTCTTTGAATTCCTCCTCTTCACTGCTGACAGTTTGTGATGAATTATATCTAAATATTTGTATTATATTAATAATGAAGCAGCTCTGTGGTCTTCATCAGGACAGCTGATGAGCAGCATGGAGGAGAAGAAGGAGGCCCCTGGAGCTCAGGTCAGTGTGCACTTCATCACAAGATATTCCTAACTCCAGCGTTTCCGCCAGGCGGGCGTCTTGCCTTCATTTGACGCCCTTATTCAGCTCGGAGCGCCCTCTACAGACATAAATAAAGCAGCGACTGTATTCGCCATGACACAGACAGTCTGTGGTTTGTACTTGTTTAACTTCTGTCTAGTTTCTGAACAGATATGAGGAGCTGTGAGCTCTGAGGGCTAACAGCTAACGGCTGATGTTGGTTTTGTGGTTCACATTGTCACTACCCGATCTGCAGCCCTGCCCTATCTGCAGTGCGCATGTGCGAGAAGGTCCGCCATATTTGACAACTCCATACGGCAACTCTAATAGGACATTTGACGTCTAGACGGCTGCCCGATTTGCATCGTGCATGCGCGAGTCATGAACGTCTCAAATATCTTTATTAAAATATTTTGTTATTTGAAATAAAATGAAGGACATTCACAGTTAATGTAATTAGATATAAATTATGAATGCCATACATATTGCATACATTCGTCATATTTCTCAGCATGTATGATGGCTGTCAACAGAGTTACATCATTTCTCACTATTCGACAATGCACTCACCCAATAAAATGACCCAACAAAAGGATTGTCAAAATAGTGAAGTCACGTGTATAACAATACTCGTCTCTCTCGTCGATTACTATGTGGGGTTTTTTGAGTGTTCTTTTTCTGCTTTGCCAAACGCCACTGTGTCAAATGTCTATTAGAGTTGCAAAGGCTGGGTTTCCCACACATAGACTATACATTAGGGCATTAGAGTTGTTTTTTTACATTTAAAAAAAAAGAACAGAACAAGTTTTAATTATTTTATCGAACAACTATTTGTTTCATTGAGGAACGAAAACAGGAATGTTTGAGTTAAATGTTACTCATCCCCCCCAACCCCACTCATTAAAAAATGACAAACAAAATGCACCCCCATCCAAAGATCCCCACAAAGTCCCATTCAAAATGTTAAATGAAAAGAGCCCTTCTCCCTCCACAAAGTCCCATTAAACATGCAAATCTTCCTTCAAGCGATCCTCTGCATTTTGGCTAAACCCTTTCAGTCAACGGGCTCTTCCTGGGCCTCATCAACATCACACTCTTCCTCTGCAGTTTCACTGTCCAGCCTTGTTGAGGATGGCTCTGTCTCCGGCTCAAAGAGCCTTAGGTTTGCCGAATGCCAACCAGTTTTTCCACTCTCACATTTGTGAGCCTGTTGCGTACCTTTGTGTGGTCTCAATAGCCATGCAGTAAGCAGTGTGCTATGGCTTGGATATTCAAGTGTAGATACCCAAGATTATGCTAAAATATACTTTCTCCAACGATATTTAAGTTCCCTATGAAGAGCCAACCTTCAATTTAGAAAATTCCCAGTTTATTCCCATAAATTCCCGTGGAAAGTTTCCATCTTTGAAAATTCCTGGAATTTTCCAACCCTAGTTACTATAGTTACTGCCCCAGTTCCTAAACTGTATTGGAAACGCAGCATAAAGTGAGCCTGGCCTAACTATACTACCGTACTAAGCCGTGCGAGGCCCTGCAGTGGAAATGCGTTCCAAACAGTTATTTATTGTTTACTATGACCTCATTCACGATACGATACTACGGTACTTTATTTGTCAGATGAAGTCTGAAATTTGCGTCACAGCAGCTCCAAACATCAACAGACAAGTATCCGGACACAATACATGAAACACAAACATTTAACAGAACAGCACAATCATTCACACCAATGCAACTCCGGTTCTAGCTCCGTGCTAGAGCTTTTCAGGTTCAGAACCGGTTCTTCGGTTTAGCTCTGGCTCTTTTCACACCGACCCAGAGTCCGACTGTGCTGCGTCATGCGTCATCGTTTGCGTCATGACGTAACCGTTTGCGTGCCTGCTTCCTAAAGCCAAACCGCGCGGAAAGCCCCTCACAGCTCACACCGACAACAACAACAATGGCCGATTGTGCTCCAGCTTCCTCTGTACCTCTACGGAAGACCAGATTCCCAGTAGGTAGCTGGTCCACCACTGCTGCTTGTTACGTTTCTCCATCGTTGTGTACAAACTGGATACAACGCTGGATTTTTGTTGTTGTTCAGGAGTTGATACCGCCTCGATGTAAGCGTGACGTATGCGGTGCTTTTGCACTGGCCGGAAATTTTTTGGTGCTTGAAACTAAACCGGATTCCGTAGCTAAGAGGCTGCTGCGCTGCGGTGTGAACAGGAAAACCCGGTGCTTTTCAAGCTCAAGCTTGAAAAGCACGGGTTAGTCTGTCGATGGTAGCAAACAAGGCACGTGCGTTGTTTTTGTTTTTGGCAATGATGTCGGAGAAGAAAGACTGTCGTGCAATTTACAATTCCAAATGATAAAAGCCAAGTCTCTCTTTGTAGATTTCAAAGTGAACCTGGAGATTTGTTTTTCTCCACCTACGTTCAGCTTTTCGACACTCTCTTTTTTCTGCTCTCACGGTCATGGCCTTTCTCCATGGAGATCTTTTCTTGCCAGTCACTTCCTTTACCTTAGTTGGAGCAATGGCATCTATAACATTTAAATGATCTACTAGCTCATTTACTGAGATGTTAGCGGGGCCAGTGTGGAAGAAACATCCCGAGTAAACATTTCCCTCGTGTTTTCAGTTAAATATCGCTTTGTGGTTACCTCTTTGTGAACATTTGTGTGAACAGATATAGAGCTCTCAAAGGAATGGTCAGAGAGCGCAACATCAGTCACCACAACCTCAGAGATATTCAGACCCTTTGAGATCATTAAGTCCAGAGTGTGCCCCTTGTTGTGCGTGGGCTCCGTCACATGCTGAGTCAGTCCATTGAATTGATTTATCTAAAACAAGGGACAGTGTTCATTAATCAACATATTAAAAACATGTCAAAGTACTCGATTAGCCAACAGGCTAGTTTTCACCGATAGTCCCTTTGCCAGATGGTGATTGACGTTTAGAGTGCTTGTTTATACAGTGATTCCAGTGGCCTTAGAGCTCACAAATACCGCCTCCTCTGGTTTTCCCCGAGTTCGCATCCCTGTCTGCTCGAACAAGGGCGAGTCCGGGTACTTCAGAGAGAGATTCAGGCATCGTAGATTGGAGCCAACTTTCCGTGAAACATAATAAAGAAGCCTCGAGAAATTCATGACAGTACCTTGTGTGTGTCCTTAGTGTGTCCACGTTGTTGCTCAATGAGCGCAGGTTTGTGAGAATGATGGATGGAAGTGGTGGCCGGCTGAATCTCCGCCGTATTCTGAACGCCTCCCCTCCTTCCTCGTCTCTTTTTCCTGGAGTTTCTAAGCGGCTCCCGAGGGATTTCATCCAATAACGAAGAGCACAGATGGCTTGGTGTATTCGTAGGAGCCGATCGCATTGTAGCCCTAGCATAGCCTCGCGGCTGTAGCAGCGCAGAGGCTCGGGGCTCCTCGCCATACCTGTTTCGTGCTGTCACTCAGGTGTGTCTTGGAAAGTTGAATGGCCAGACATGGTCTGCAGAAGGCCAATGTAATCCACAGGATCAAAAGCATGGTCTCTCAAAATGACGTTTCATACAGACACGACAAAGTTTAGACAATAATTACACCAAAAAAACAAAACCCAAGAGGAACGGAGCATACTGAGACTCGCAATGACAGGATGCCGTCTCCCTTCTGTCTCCTGTCTACCAGAGGTGGGAGTAAGTCATACATGTGCAAGTCTCAAGTTACTGGGGTGAGAGTCAAGCAAGTGAAGTCCTACGAAGTCTGTGTGTGTGTGTGTGTGTGTGTGTGTGTGTGTGTGTGTGTGTGTGTGTGTGTGTGTGTGTGTGTGTGTGTGTGTGTGTGTGTGTGTGTGTGTGTGTGTGTGTGTGTGTGTGTGTGTGTGTGTGTGTGTGTGTGTGTGTGTGTGTGTGTGTGTGTGTGTGTGTGTGTGTGTGGTGTGTGTGTGTGTGTGTGTGTGTGTGTGTGTGTGTGTGTGTGTGTGTGTGTGTGTGTGTGTGTGTGTGTGTGTGTGTGTGTGTGTGTGTGTGTGTGTCGCGCTGCTATGAGGTGTCAGTGTGGGCACAGCTCTTTGCAGCTGGTGCTGCTCTTCTCAGATGTGCTGTGTTACACCCCTGGCCGAAATGTCCCTAAAATGAAGTCCGAGTTTGAAATATATCTCAAATAATGTATGCATTTCCCCACATAAACATAACAGTTTGGAGTCATCTGTCTCAAGCATAAGTCTCAAGTCATGAATACCAAGGTCAAGTCAAGTCTTTTATCAATGTTAGTCAAGCAAGTCTCAAGTAAAAAATTAGTCATGTGACTCGAGTCACATGACTTGGTGATATACTTTGGTTAGAATATGTATTACTGTATCAAATATAATACAAATATAATAAACACAAACAGATGATAAGTAGTATTTTGTTAACTCAAGGTTTATATTAAAGGCGACCTATCATGCAAAATGCACTTTAGTACGTCTTTTATACATGAATATGTGTCCCCGGTGTTCCAGGGAACTCACCAAGTGTCAGAAAACACAACCCTCTCTATTTTCCTCCATACCCAAATCTCTAAAAAAGGGGCTGCAATGGATCTGATACAGACTGATAAGATTTGATGTAAGATGTAAGGGATAATGTGCAGTGACGCGGTCATTATGGGGAAAAGAACACCGGCAGGTGTAAAAAGGCACATTATGAAATCTGCACATTATCCCGCTTATTACACGGCCACATTCTCAACAAAGTAACGACATGACTCCCAATATTAATTGAAATGCTTTTAAATTATTTTATTGATTCAAAAAATAGTTGTATAAATTAAAATTGATATGAATCCGCTAAGAAAAGTAGTCCTTTGTTACCGTTTGAACTAACGTAGCAACGGCAGGAACTGCTTCAATAGTGTTTTTGAGGAGCTTCTTGATTACAGATTTGAAAACATCGTTGCTTGCTTTAAAAGTAGCACAATTCATTATGTCAAACCTTGGAAAGTATCTAGATATCCCTGCCCTGATGCCAAAGGAACTGCACACTGAATATGAGTTGCCGTTTGATGTCTATGTCTGGACCGCTGCGTAAAAAGGGTTTCTGCCCCGTTACTTCTCTTCTTACTTCTATAAGAATAAAACACGGTGGACGGAGATCTCTTTTTCTCCCCCTCTTCTCCCAGCTGCAGCCCAGCAGCTGATCTCAGAGCACACTCCCCTCTCCTGCAGGGGGCGTGGTCAGCTGCAGGGGGGCGTGGTCAGCTGCAGCTCACAGAATCAGCGTGGCTAAAATGCAGGATCTTTTTGGTATTTTGAAAAAAATACTATATTTATATAGGTATGGCCCTACAATATATTGTTCAAATATAGCATGATAGGTCCACTTTAAGTGAGTTTTTATTGTGTATTTATGCTTTTTAGATTGACTTTCTCTCTTTCTCTGTCCGTCTGTTCTAGAAACCGAAAGGAAGAGAGAGGCGTCACAGCTGTCAGCAATGTGACAAATCCTTCACAACATCTGGAACTTTAAAGCGCCACCTGCATATTCACACAGGAGAAAAACCGTACAGCTGTGAAGAGTGTGGGACAACTTTCACTCAATCAAGTGCTCTCAAAAGACATCAACGTATTCATACTGGAGAAAAACTTTACAGCTGTGAAGAGTGTGGGACAACTTTCACTCAATCAAGTCATCTCAAATCACATCAACGTATTCATACTGGAGAAAAACCTTACAGCTGTGAAGAGTGTGGGAAAACGTTCACTACATCAAGTGCTCTCAAATCACATCACCGTATTCATACTGGAGAAAAACCTTACAGCTGTGAAGAGTGTGGGACAACTTTCACTACATCAGGTGCTCTCAAATCACATCACCTTATTCATACTGGAGAAAAACCTTACAGTTGTGAAGAGTGTGGGACAAGTTTCACTACATCAGGTGCTCTCAAATCACATCACCGTATTCACACTGGAGAAAAACCGTACTGGTGTGAAGAGTGTGGGAAAACGTTCACTACATCAAGTAATCTCAATACACATCACCTTATTCATACTGGAGAAAAACCTTACAGTTGTGAAGAGTGTGGGACAACTTTCACTACATCAGGTGCTCTCAAATCACATCACCGTATTCACACTGGAGAAAAACCGTACTGGTGTGAAGAGTGTGGGAAAACGTTCACTACATCAAGTAATCTCAATACACATCACCGTATTCACACAGGAGAAAAACCATAGTGGTTTAAAGAGTGTAGGAGCCGCAATTAAGCATATTTAGTTTTTTTCACAGTTTACAATAAATAATTCCCATCTATAGAGTGGCGAAGTCACGCCCATCTACTTCCGCTCCATGGGACCTTATTTCAGAAAAATAATGTATTGTAGTCAATGGAGAGAGAAAACTTATCTTTCGATCCCGTTTGAATTGTGCCATGAGTTACACATATGATGTTTGTCAATCTTAAATAATAATTTCCATTTAGGTCACAATTTGTAGTAAAACTGTTGAAATATAAGACTATGAAAAATATGCAACTACAAAGACTACTAATCCCAGAGTCGCGTAAGTGATGTCACAATTGTTTTCCTCCACTAAGAGATAGCTAAGATAAGATAACTTTAACAAGATGCCTGTGTGCTTAGTACCAGGTTGTTATCATACCAGCAATGGGTCTTGCTCATTCTTTCGCTTCCCGTCTGATGAAAGGACCAGGAGTGGCTGGATCAAGTTAGCTAGTAGCTAGCATGTTAGTTAGCATTACAAGCTTGTCATTTTTATTAGCCTTAATATGAAGTAACATGAAGTAACCCAACATGTTAAACAGTAAGAGTAGTAGTCATATTTTGTGAACCCTTTGAAGAGTACTGTCACCGGTGTGATCATTCTATAATACACAATTTTTAAGCATGGGGTAGAAATGCTAACGCTACATTAGCATCTGCGATCTGTTCTACTTCATGCTATCTGCAGAAATGGTTGACATTAAACATTAAATAGACCAGGCAGTTCAGAGAGAATCAAAGAAAGGCAGGCAGCTTTGCATGACATTCTTCTGGACGTGTTTTCCTTGTGGTGATAGTGAGGGTAGTCAATCCTTTTGTTGACAAGACAGTAGTGATGGCCATCTTGGTGACGTGTGATGTTCTGCGAGACCAGAGATGTAGTTCATTGAGCGTTTCACACAAACAAATGTGTTCACAGTTTTCCGACACATTTTATTTATTTTTGACTTGCAAAATCATCTTTTAAATTGACAAACATCATATGTGTAATTCGTGGCACAATTCAAATGGGATCAAAAGATAATCTTTGTCTCTCCATTGACTTCAATAAATAATTTTTTAGAAATAAGGTCCCATGGAGCTCCACCGGAAGAGGAGGGACTTCGCCTCTCTATTGGCCTTGTGTTGGGTAATCCTTTTTTTCATTTCAGATCCCATCCCAACAGCGCCATCTGTTGACGTAACGTCAGAATTGACAGGCATAATGTTCACTGTTCCTTGAGGTTTCGTTTTCTGGCTGTCCGTCTGCCGACAGCTGTTTCAAACAGCTGACATTATTGCAGCATTAAATCCAAGCCATTGTCCGATGCAGCTTATGATTCCAATATACAATCCAGTTTGAATGCTGCTCATACTCGGCCGCTTGACTCTCGGCCTCTCCTTTCACGTCTTGATGAGCGCAGGTGGTGACAATCTCCAGCTGATTGTGGCGTGTTGTCCAGCTGATCCGGGATGATGGTGTCGGTTGTGAAGTAATCCAATTGTTTGTCCGGTGAAAACGATCCTTAATCCAATGTGATATGTTTCTTATTGTCCAGTTTCACTCAGAGTACAATTCCACTTAATGTAATGGCAGTTTAAATGTTCCAGTGTCCTATATCTTTTTTCCTTTTTACCTATTACTAAGTCACGCCCCCTTTGAAAACTCGGACAAACAAAGCCCACCGTGAATGACTGACAATGGCCGCGGGGGGAGTTCAAATGATAATATGATGTTGAATGTTAGCAGTGGTGGTCACTACATTAAATCTATAACTATAACTGTCCTTGTTGGTCATCATTTTCACTCTTATGCACCTAGCTGACTGTAACGTTACCTTTTTTTTGGGTGAGAGTCTGTGACTTTTTGGAGCAGCACACACGAGAGCCCGGATGGGATCTGGATATTCCAGAGTTGTCTTCCCATCTCTGAAGTGCTTTGAGGTGAAAAGACAGTTAGCAAAAGTTAGCTGAAAACACCAGCTAACTAGCGAGGACGAAAAGTCAGACGGCAAACGTTGACGTTGATAACACTGTAGCTAGTTAGCTGGCTAACAAGTTGGCATCTAACATTAGCTAGCTGGGCTGGATATATACGCTAGCTAGTTGGCAGTCAAAGTCAATCGTTGGCAAACTAATAGTTTGGTCTACGTTTCTAATACATGCCGTCAAATATTATGTCTTTATGAATTGACCTTACGTTTGAGCAAACATAAGTGTCCTTAGTAATTGTCTTCACATTCAGTAGTGTATGTGGTCGACGACACACCATAATCCACCGCTTGCATTTATCGAGTTTTCTTTTGGGCTTCGGAAAAGGTACGAAATCCAGTCTTTCAGGGTACCTGGTGTCCTCCTGGACTCTCCTCGGCACCAGTACTTGTTGCTGAGCAGCTGGTTCTCATAGCTGGAGGAGAGCCGTGATCTGCTTCTTATCACACTGCAGCTGCAGACTCGCTGAAACAGAAAGGAGAAGGGAGTCTGAGAGGAAGCTCTTTCATGTCATACCAACAGTGGGTCTGCTAATGCACATTCAGAGTGCATGGGAGTTGGTTGCTTGTGAATATCCCCGTGAGAAATACAATTTCTACCTGTAAATACTTTCCACACACCTGAACACACAGTACATCACGTTAGCTAGGAATACACATCTGTACGCAGGTATTTGTTGTGTGTGTGCGTGTGTCCTGGCAGGCAGTGGGGGAATCCCTTCGTCTTGGCGAACACCAGGTCTCCCTGTTTGAACTGGTCCCGTTTTTCCCCGCATCGTGATAACTCTCACCTCAATGACAGAGAACCAGCAGAAAAGAAAACAGAAATATATTGAGGTGACGTAATAACCATCATGTAATCAAGGGGCGTCTGAAAGACACATTCACTCATTGATTATATATATGTAGATATACCAGTTTTAGTTTCACATGATGTGTAACTCTTCTCTCATCTTATTAAAAGTACATCTTTATATCTGGTATGTAATGAAGGAGTAGTATAAAGTGACATCAAATGAAAATACTTCAGCTAATACAACTATCTGCAACCTGTATTTGAGTAAATTAACTTTATTTACTTTCCAACCATGAAAAACTGTTTATTTTTGTACCGTTAACTGAAATGTATAAAAGAGAGAAGAGGTCGTTTCCTTCCATCAGAAACATTTAACCAGTTTCTAAGTATCGTTTGTTTCATTTCCAGCTCGTCCTGTCTTTGTTTACAACACAGACTGCTAGCTCTGAAGCTAACCAGGGTTGCTAAATGTGGGTACCTGGCTGGAGTGAGATTTTGATATTTAATTACCCATATGCGCACTAAATGACTGCTATCGTGTCAGCAGCGGGACATTAGCATATATACAGGATATACAAATACACAATATTGGACACAGACTATAAAGGGCTCACAGTTTCATTCACTTCGTCTTGGCGAACACCAGGTCTCCCTGTTTGAACTGGTCCCGTTTTTCCCCGCATCGTGATAACTCTCACCTCAATGACAGAGAATCAGCAGAAAGAAAACAGAAATATATTGAAGTGACTTAATAATCAATGTTTTGTCCAATGACAAAGGTGAATTCATTCATCGTTTCCTGGAAATATCTGCTCCAACCTTTCCTCTAAATGTCCTGTCTGTTCAAAAGGCCCTTACCCCATTGATCATTCTCCCTCCAATACCCATTCTCCTCCATGTGGTCAGTAGCCCCTCCTCCATGTGATCAGTAGCCCCTCCTCCATGTGATCAGTAGCCCCTCCTCCATGTGATCAGTAGCCCCTCCTCCACACAGAGTCATACGCCTTTTCAATGTCAAAGTACACTATTGCCATTATCTCTTTCATTCTCAATGTTTTCCCCTCGTCATTACTCACTCTTACTAATTCCACATCCAGAGCTGACCTATCATCCTGTCTCTTCTCCTTCACCTTTTCATTCTCTGCTAGTAACTGCTGTTTTTGCTGCCTATGGATATCACTGAGATGCTCCCCACTATGTACTGCTGCAAGTGTCCTTCCTAACATATCTTCCTTCTATAGGATATGTTGCGTTATGTGGCTTGTAATGACCTCTATGCTTCCCTCTGATGTTAGCAGGTGTACCGACTCCTCACACCATATCCTACATTTCCCCCAATCAGCTTTAGCAAAGCACCACCTGGTTATCACACCTCCTTCCTGCATATATACATCATTATTCATTTTAGGAAGCACTGGATAATGGTCACTTCCTACAGTGGAGTTATTCAAAACAAACCATTCGCATGTATGAACCAATCAGTTTGACACTAATGTCAGATCCAGGCATGAGACGTTTCCCCCTGTGAACATCTACTCTTGTGCCATGTCCATCATTAAGGCATACTACTGTTCTTTCCTCCAGCATTTCTTCCACTATATTTCCGTTACTGTCTGTATGGTTGCTGCCCATAGACGGTTGTGTGCATTGAAATCACCACACCAAACTTCCTTCCTATGTTTATTTTCTGCTATTTCTTTAAATATATCAGTGGTTAGATTTGGACATGGGTTGTATACATTGATTATCCTGATGTTATCTTGTTTTCTAGGGTTGCAGATGTCCACTATAATACAGTCTATCCATCAGGAGATTGCACCTCCCTATATGCCACACCATCTTTGAGAAATGGCTGCAGGATCTCAGGTCTGCAAAGTGGACAGGTAGGCGAGAAAGGCTTTTTTGAGTCTCAGAGACCAAGGTCCTGTACACTTCGCATACATTGACTGCACAACTTCAGGTCTGCGATGTGGACAGTACACCTCAAATACATCACTACACAACCTGGGTATTTGAAGATAAGGGAATGACATGTTTATAATATGCTGCAAAACACAACAAATATGCAGGGTGACGAGTCTGTTTCTAAGGCCATTTTATTTTTGGTAGTCTGATCATTTCAACAAGAGAATAGAATCAAACTGAAAACATCGTAAATATGTTCCAGATACATGAAGCATGTGAACAGTGAAACTCGCTCATGGACTTTAAGGTGAATACTTTAAGAAAAGGTTTTCCCACACTCTTTGTAGGAGCCATTTTATGGGTGTAGTTGGTGTCTCAGTTTACCTTATTTATATGAATAGTGCAATATTATTTTTGAACACTTGGTGGCGGGGTTTAGCTTGTATATAAGGGGTCATAGGTGAGAGGAAGAGGCAAGTTTATTTATTTGCACCTTTCAACAGAAGGCAATTCAAAGTGCTTTACAAAAAATAAAAGACCTCAGATCATAGGTGAGAGGAAGAGGACACAGGAGGAAGAGCATACCGATTCTACCAGACGGCCAGCCAGCCCCAGCAGATGCTCACACTACAACTATTGACACCGTGTACTTAAACCTTGGTATGTAAAGCAATAAAACATCATTCTAAAACTGCAGCAAAAGACCGGAACTTCATATGTTTGTGTCTGCATCAGGATCACTCTAAACCCTCCTGTGAAGTAATGGCAAAAAGATATAGGACACTGGAACATTTAAACTGCCATTACATTCAGTAGAATCGTACTCTATGAGTGAAACTGGACAATATAAGAAACATATCGCATTGGATTAAGGATCGTTTTCACCGGACAAACAATTTGATTACTTCACAACCGACACCATCATCCCGGATCAGCTGGACAACACGCCACAATCAGCTGGAGATTGTCACCACCTGCGCTCATCAAGAGGCGAAAGGAGAGGCCGAGAGCCAAGGCTGGGAAAGCGGCCGGGTATGAGCAGCATTCAAAACTGGATCGTATATTGGAATCATAAGCTGCATCGGACAATGGCTTGGATTTAATGCTGCAATATTGTCAGCTGTTTGAAACAGCCTGTCAATTCTGATGTCAAGTCAACAGATGGCGCTGTTGGGATGGGATCTGTAATGGAAAAAAGGATTACCCAACACAAGGCCAATAGAGAGGTGTAGTCCCTCCCCTTCCGGTGGCTCCATGGGACCTTATTTTGAAAAGATTATGTATTGAAGGAGACAAAGATTATCTTTCGATCCCGTTTGAATTGTGCCACGAATTACACATATGATGTTTGTCCATTTAAAAGATAATTTTGCAAGTAAAAAAAAATTTGTCTTAAAACTGTGAACACATTTGTTTGTGTGAAACGCTGAATGAACTACATCTCTGGTCTCGCAGAACAACACACGTCACCAAGATGGCCGTCACTACTGTTTTGTCAACAAAAGGATTGACTACCCTCACTATCACCACAATGAAACACGTCCAGAAGAATGTCATGCAAAGCTGCCTGCCTTCCTTTGATTCTCTCTGAACTGCCTGGTCTTTTAATGTTTAATGTCAACCATTTCTGCAGATAGCATGAAGTAGAACAGATCGGTGATCGCCGATGCTAGCGTTAGCATTTCTCCCCCCGGCTTAAATTGTGTATTATAGAATGATCACACCGGTGACAGTACTCTTCAAAGGGTTCACGAAATATGACTACTACTCTTACTGTTTAACATGTTGGGTTACTTAATGTTACTTCATATTAAGGCTAATAAAAATGACAAGGCTGTAATGCTAACTAACATGCTAGCTACTAGCTAGGTAGCCAACTTGATCCAGCCACTCCTGGTCCTTTCATCAGACGGGAAGCGAAAGAAAGAGCAAGACTCATTGCTGGTATGATAACAACCTGGTACTAAGCACACAGGCATCTTGTTAAAGTTATCTTATCTTAGCTAAGATCAGCGCCATATAGATAGATTATATTTATATGGTGCTGATCTTAGCTATCTCTTAGTGGAGGAAACCAATTGTGACATCACTTACGCGACTCTGGGATTAGTAGTCTTTGTAGTTGCGTATTTTTCATAGTCTTATATTTCAACAGTTTTGCGACAAACTGACTTTTTTGACATGGAAATTATTATTTAAGATTGACAAACATCATATGTGTAACTCATGGCACAATTCAAACGGGATCGAAAGATAAGTTTTCTCTATCCATTGACTACAATACATTATTTTTCTGAAATAAGGTCCCATGGAGCGGAAGTAGATGGGCGTGACTTCGCCACTCTATAGATGAGAATTGTTTATTGTAAACTGTAAAAAAAACAAAATATGCTTAATTGCAGCTCCTACACTCTTAAAACCACTATGGTTTTTCTCCTGAGTGAACACGAAGATGTGATTTGAGAGCACTTGATGCAGTGAACGTTTTCCCACACTCTTCACACCAGTAAGGTTTTTCTCCAGTATGAATACGGTGATGTTTTTGTAAATCACCTGATGTAGTGAAAGTTGTCCCACACTCTTCACAGCTGTAAGGTTTTTCTCCAGTATGAATATGGTGATGTGATTTGAGAGCACTTGATCTAGTGAACGTTTTCCCACACTCTTCACAGCTGTACGGTTTTTCTCCAGTATGAATACGTTGATGTGATTTGAGAGCACTTGATCTAGTGAACATTTTCCCACACTCTTCACAGCTGTAAGGTTTTTCTCCAGTATGAATACGGTGATGTGATTTGAGAGCACTTGATGCAGTGAACGTTTTCCCACACTCTTCACAGCTGTAAGGTTTTTCTCCAGTATGAATATGGTGATGTGATTTGAGAGCACTTGATGTCGTGAAAGTTGTCCCACACTCTTCACAGCTGTATGTTTTTTTTCCTGCGTGAATACGCAGGTGGCTCTTTAAAGTTCCAGATGTTGTAAAGGATTTGTCACATTGCTGACAGCTGTGACGTCTCTCTCTTCCTTTCAGTTTCTAGAACAGACGGACAGAGAAAGAGAGAAAGTCAATCTAAAAAGTTAACACAATAACAACTCACTTAAAGTGGACCTATCATGCTATATTTGAACAATATATTGTAGGGCCATACCTATATAAAGTATATAAATATAGTATTTTTTTCAAAATACCAAAAAGATCCTGCATTTTAGCCACGCCTCATTTCGCGCTGTTACGTGCCAGGCAGGCTGTACATGTGTGGTTTTCTTTCCCTCCTGTGTTTCTCTCTTCTCCCTGTCTTCTGCACAGCTAATCAGCAGCTGATCGGTATCTGCCGAGTCTGATGGCTGATTGGATCCTCTCACCCTCAGCTGGCCTATCAGCAACCAGGGCCGACCATAAAGGAGGCACACAGGAAGTCTTCTCTCTCTCACTCTGGGCCTGTTGTAAGCGGATTGTTGCCACCCCTGTATATTGTTTTGTCAAATTCTTTGTAGTTAGTGAGGGTTTTTGTTTGAGTTTGGTTTCAAAGGATAGTTGTAGAGATAGGCCTGGTTTTGTTATGCTTGTTTCTTTTGTTTGGGGACGTAACACTCGCTATTTGCTCTTTCCGGCGCTGTTTTTGCAGGGGCTGATTCTGTGAGCTGCAGCTGACCACGCCCCCCTGCAGCTGACCACGCCCCCCTGTAGCTGACCACGCCCCGCCTGCAGGAGAGGGGAGCATGCTCTGAGATCAGCTGCTGGGCTGCAGCGGGGAGAAGAGGGGGAGAAAAAGAGATCTCCGTCCACCGTGTTTTATTCTTAAAGAAGTAAGAAGATAAGTGATGGGGCAGAAACCCTCCTTTTTACGCAGCGGTCCAGACATGGACATCAAACGGCGACACATATTCAGTGTGCAGTTCTTTTGGCATTAGGGCAGGGATATCTCGATACTTTCCAAGGTTTGACATAATGAATTGTGCTACTTTTAAAGCAAGCAACGATGTTTTCAAATCTGTAATCAAAAAGCTCCTCAAAAATGCTATCGAAGCAGTTCCTGCCGTTGCTACGTTAGATCAAACGGTAACAACGGACTATTTCTCTTAGCGGATGCATGTACATTTAAATCAATACAACTATTTTCTAAATCCATAAAAGCATTTCAATTAATATTGGGAGTCATATCGTTACTTTGTTGAGAATGTGGCCGTGTGATAAGCGGGATAATGTGCACATTGCATTATGTGCCTTCATGCCGATCTCGATCCCTCCGCTTCACTTACTGACGTCAGTAAAGTCTTCAAATTTGGATCAGTCTGTAGCCCCTTTTTTAGAGATTTGGGTATGGAGGAAAATAGAAAGGGTTGTGTTTTCTGACACTTGGTGAGTTCCCTGGAACACCGGGGACACATGTTCATGTATAAAAGATGGACGAAAGTGCATTTTGCATGACAGGTCCCCTTTAATATAAACCTTGAGTTAACAAAATACTACTTATCAACTGTTTGTGTTTATTATATTTGATACAGTAATACAGCAATATTCTAACCAAAGTATATACCAGAGGTGGGGGACTCGAGTCACATGACTTGACTCGAGTCAAATGAGTTGACTTGCCTATTTTTTGACTTGAGACTTGCTTGACTAACATTGATAAAAGACTCGACTTGACTTTGACTTGGTATTCATGACTTGAGACTTAGGCTTGAGACAGATGACTCGAAAGGACTTTCCTTTCTAAAATAGAATATTTGCATTTGTTTTTGTATGGTATGAAGCCCCTAGAGGGCAATGAAAGAAAAAGAAAAGTGAGAAAGGAGAAAGTAGGAAGTGGAGCGCACAGGAGACGACCGTTTCATTGCAGACTGTTATGTTTATGTGGGGAAATGCATACATTATTTGAGATATATTTCAAACTCGGTCTTCATTTTAGGGACATTTCAGCCAGGGGTGTAGAGTTATTTGTTCAAGCACCAGATCGGCAAAACAGGAGAGTGTGTGAACCAGTCTGCCTTGACCTATGTATTCATGTCTGACTCTCACAGTATCTGCTGCTTCATAGAAGAAAAACCTCCTTCACTTCATGAGATCTCTGCAGCACCAGGAGGCTGTGCCTTCACTGTGTTTACCTTCATTAGGCAAGGCAAGGCAAGTTTATTTATATAGCACCTTTCAACAAGGCAATTCAAAGTGCTTTACAAAAATGAAAGACATTCAGACAACGGCATTTAAAAACAGTAAAAGATAATAAAAGAAACATTAAAAGAAAACAAACATGAATAAAAAGTTACAGTGCAGTTTAAGATATGAATAGTTCACACAGAAATTCCACTTTACTGATGAACACAACGGCTCAGTTTCAATTAAAAGCAGCGACAAAAAGATAAGTCTTCAGCCTGGATTTAAAAGTACTGAACGGTGCTTCTCCATGTTTAGTTCTGACTCTGGGGACAGGAAGCTGACCAGTCCCTGAAGACCTGAGAGGTCTGGATGGTTCATAATTTAGCAGGAGGTCAGAAATGTATTCTGGGCCTAAACCATTCAGTGCTTTATAAACCAGCAGCAGTATTTAGAAATCTATTCTCTGACACACAGGAAGCCAGAGTGAAGACTTCAGAGCAGGAGTGATGCGATCCACTTTCTTAGTGTTAGTGAGGACTCGAGCAGCGGCGTTCTGAATCAGCTGCAGCTTTCTAATAGATGTGTTAGTGAGACCTGTGAAGACACCATTGCAGTAGTCCAGCCTACTGAAGATAAAGGCATGGACACGTGTCTCCAGATCCTGCTGTGACATTAGTCTTTAACCCTAGATATGTTCTTTAGGTGATAGTAGGCTGATTTAGTAACTGTTTTAATGTGACTGTTGAAACTCAGGTCAGAGTCCATGACTACACCTAGATCTCTGGCTCTATCTGTTGGTTTGAACATTGCAGACTGAAGCTCAGCGCTCACTTTTATACGTTCTGCCTTGGCTCCAAAAACCATTACCTCAGTTTTATCTTTGTTTAATTGGAGAAAGTTCTGACACATCCAGTCATTGATTTGTTCAATGCACTTACTCAGTGTTTGAATTGGAGCATAGTCTCCTGGTGAAATTGTTATGTAAATTTGTGTGCATAGCTATGGTAACTTATTTTGTTGTTTTTCATTATCTGAGCCAGTGGTAGCATGAAGATGTTAAAGAGAAGAGGCCCCAAGATGGAGCCTTGAGGAAGCCCACATGTCATATTTGTCAACTCAGATTTGTATTTACCTATAGAAATAAAGTTGTGTCTGTCCTTTAAGTAGGATTCAAACCAATTTAGAACTGTTTCCGAAAGTCCCACCCAGTTTTCCAGTCGGTCTAGTAATATATTGTGGTCAACAGTGTCAAACGCAGCACTGAGATCTCAATCAATCAATCAATGTTTATTTATATAGCCCAATATCACAAATGTACATTTGTCTCCGTGGTCTTCACAGTGTGTACAGAATATCAGTATGACAATACGACACCCTCTGTCCTTAGACCCTCACATCGTACAAGGAAAAACTTCCGAAATTAAACCCACAGTTTAAAGGAAAACATGAGAGAAACCTCAGGGAGAGCAACAGAGGAGGGATCCCTCTCCCAGGACGGACAAACGTGCAATAGATGCCGTGTGTAAATTGAAAAGATAATACATTTGCAACATAGGTAGTCCAAATGTTTGGAAATGCATGTGTGTATAATAGGAAGATGAATCCACGAGGATATCCATCCAGATCTAATACTACTAACACTGAAGTTCTGCCACTGTCTGTGTTTAAGTGGATGTCATTGAAGACCTTTACAAGAGCAGTCTCAGTACTGTGGTTTGGACGAAAGACTGACTGGAACACATCCAAACAGCTATTTAAATGCAAAAAATTACTCAACTGTTGAACAACTACTTTTTCAATGATCTTACCAGGAAATGGGAGGTTTGATATGGGCCTGTAATTGTTCATTACTGAAGCGTCTAGATTATGCGGTTTAATGACTGCAGTTTTCAGGGCAAAACACCTGAGTGAAGAGATTTGTTGACTATATGAAGTAGTTCTGAGGCCATGCAGGGAAAAACATCTTTGAAAAACCCTGTTGGAATAATATCAAGGCAGCAGGAGCAGGATATCAGAAGTTGTATAATGTCCTCCAGGTTTTAATCATTAATCTGATGGAATTGTGTCATGAATTGATGTTAAGTGGACACAGAGACAACACATTTGCTGTTCCTGATGCAGAGGCACTGACTGCTTGTCTGATTTTCTGAATTTTGTCAGTGAAAAAGGAGGCAAATTCATTGCACGCCCTGGTGGATAGAAATTCAGAGGCTACCGACACTGGGGGGTTAGTTAGTCTGTCGACGGTAGCGAACAAGGCACGTGCGTTGTTTTTGTTTTTGGCAATGATATCATTGTTCAGAAGGGGCATAACAAAGTTAATTATCGTAGGTGACTTTAATATTCATGTTGACGATGATAAAAATAGCCTTACTGTCGCATTTAACTCTATATTAGATTCTGTCAGAGTGTAAATAAACCAACCCACTGCTATAATCACACTCTCGACCTTGTTCTGACTTATGGTATTGAAATTGAGCAACTATTAGTCGAACCGCATAATCCTGCTTTATCCGACCATTTCTTAGTAACTTTTGAAGTACTGTTACTAGACTACAAAGCATTAGTCAAAAGCTCTTGCAGCAGAAACCTATCCGTTAGTGCTATAGCCACATTTAAGGAAGAGATTCCACCAATACTTAACTCGATAGCATGTCTGCATGTAGGGGAGGAAACTTATACAAAATGTACACCACCCCAAATTGATCATGTTGTTGATAGTGCTATAGATGCGCTGCGAATAAAGTTAGACTCTGTTGCTCCTTTGAAAAAGAAGAAAATAAAACAACATAGATTAGCTCCATGGCATAATACCGAAACCCGCAAAAGTCTAGACAACTTGAAAGGATATGGCGTTCCACTAAACTTGAAGAATCTCGTTTAATTTGGCATATTACTCTCAATGAATATAAGAAAGCACTGCGTAAAGCGAGAGCAGCATACTACTCTTCATTAATAGATGAGAATAAGAATAATGCAAGATTTCTTTTCAGCACTGTAGCCAGGCTGACAGAGAGCCACAGCTCCATTGAGCCTTCTATTCCCATAGCACTCAGTAGTAATGATTTTATGTGCTTTTTTAACGATAAAATTGTTACTCTTAGAAACAAAATTAATGACCTCTTGCCTTCGACCAGTATAATGTTATCAACAGCTCCTGGAATCGTAAGTTCTAATATTACACTAGATAGTAAACTAGAATGCTTTTCAGCCATTAACCTTGAACAATTACATTCAATAATTCTCTCTTCTAAACCATCAACGTGCATGTTAGACCCAATTCCAACTAAGCTGTTGAAGGAAGTTTTTCCATTAATTAGCACTTCTTTATTAAATATTATGAATATGTCTTTATTATCAGGCTATGTTCCACAATCATTCAAAGTAGCAGTGATAAAACCGCTTCTTAAAAAGCACAACCTCGATCCAGAGGTTTTAGCCAACTACAGACCTATTTCTAATCTTCCGTTCCTCTCAAAAATTCTTGAGAAAGCGGTCGCAAAACAGTTGTGTGATTACTTAAAAAACAATAATTTATTTGAAGATTTTCAGTCAGTCTTTAGAACACATCATAGCACAGAGACAGCTCTGGTTAAAGTCACAAATGATATTCTAATGGCCTCAGACAAGGGACTTGTCTCTATCCTTGTTTTGCTCGATCTCAGTGCTGCATTTGATACTATCGACCATGATATCCTATTGCAAAGACTAGAGCACTTGGTTGGCATACAGGGAACTGCTTTAGGCTGGTTTAGGTCCTATCCATCTGAACGCTCTGAGTTTGTACGTGTTAACGATGAATCTTCCACGCACACCAAAGTTAGCCATGGAGTGCCACAGGGCTCAGTGCTCGGACCTATTTTGTTCACATTATATATGCTTCCGTTAGGCAATATTATAAGGAATCATTCTGTAAACTTTCATTGTTATGCGGATGATACTCAACTATATTTATCAATCAAGCCTGATGAAATTAATCATCTAAATAAAATTCAAGACTGCCTTAAGGACTTAAAAACGTGGATGACCTTAAACTTTTTGATGATAAACACGACCAAAACTGAAGTTACTGTACTTGGCCCGAAGAATCTACGAAACAAATTATCTAAAGATATACTAACTATGGATGGCATTAATTTGGCCTCCAGTGAGACTATAAGGAATCTTTGTGTTATATTTGATCAGGATTTATCCTTTAACGCCCACATAAAATCAATTTCAAGGACCGCCTACTTCCATCTACGTAACATTGCAAAAATCAGGCATATCTTGCCTCAAAACGATGCAGAGAAACTAGTCCATGCATTTGTTACTTCTAGGCTGGATTATTGTAACTCTTTATTATCAGGCAGTACCAAGAAGTCAGTCAAGTCGCTTCAGCTGATTCAAAATGCTGCGGCTCGTGTACTAACCAGAGTTAGGAAAAGGGACCACATTACTCCTGTTCTGGCTGCCTTACACTGGCTCCCTATAGAACACAGGATAGAATTTAAAATTCTTCTTCTCGCCTACAAAGCCCTTAATGGGCAGGCGCCATCTTACCTTAAAGAACTCATTATACCCTACTGTCCTACTAGGGCATTGCGTTCCAAGAATGCAGGGTTGTTGGTTGTTCCTAGAGTCTCTGAAAGTACAATGGGAGCCAGAGCCTTTTCTTATCAAGCTCCACATTTGTGGAATCAGCTTCCAGTTTGTGTTCGGGCGGCAGACACCCTATCCGTTTTTAAGAGTGTGCTTAAGACCTTCCTTTTTGATAAAGCTTATAGTTAGGGCCGATTAGATTCAGCCCCTAGTTTTGCTGATATAGGCTTAGTTTGTCGGGGGACATCTTACTTCTTCCTTCTCTCTGTCTATACCTGTGTACTCTCATGTTCCGATTAACCCAGCTTCCCCAAATATCTTTCTTTTTGGTGTCTATATACGCCGGGATCCAGAGTCATGGACGATCCTGCGGTCCTGTGTCCTGGATCACGAGCGCTGGATCTTGAGTCGTGGCTGTGGTCCTGGATCATCGGTCCTGGATGGATATCCTCATGGATTCATCTTCCTATTATACACACATGCATTACCAAACATTTGGACTACCTATGTTGCAAATGTATTATCTTTTCAATTTACACATGGCATCTATTGCACGTCTGTCCGTCCCGGGAGAGGGATCCCTCCTCTGTTGCTCTCCCTGAGGTTTCTCCCATTTTTCCCTTTAAACTGGGTTTTCTTCGGAAGTTTTTCCTTGTACGATGTGAGGGTCTAAGGACAGAGGGTGTCGTATTGTCATACTGATATTCTGTACACACTGTGAAGACCACTGAGACAAATGTAACATTTGTGATATTGGGCTATATAAATAAACATTGATTGATTGATTGGCGAGGGAGATTTGTGGTGTTGCGGGAAAGTTTTGTCCAAATATATGTTTGTTACCACTCTCTGAGTTTGAGTCTGGGTGGGTTCCAGTACGTGCGTTGAGGTCTCCACAGATCAACACTTTTCTCCTTCTCCATCGAACAGACAGAGAACCAGAGCTGAAACAACAACAAGACTGCAGCCAGAACTATCTCCACCTGTGGCATCCAGAACCAAACAGCATGCTGACAGGCAGAGATCTACGCTCATCAGTCCCTCAGACGGGACCATGAAGTTCCAAGCTGAGCCACGAGATTGAGCACAAGAACCAGGTGTGGGACATGAGAGCAGAATCTGCCCTCCATAGAAACAGCAGGGAGACTGTAAAGGAGGAGATGAAATGCAAATCAGTGCAAGAACATTGGCATGATGGGGGCTGCAGATGTAACTGGGGCCAATGGCCGTCACACAGCTGATGGATTGAACAGCTGATGGACTGAAGAGAAGACAGAATCAGAGGAGTTGGCATGGTCGATTAGAAGTGAGGAGGCCGGGGTCACGGCTTGAGAAAACCAGAGGAGGAGAAAAGGAGAACGGGAATGAGTGAGTTTACACATAAACACACTTATTCACAAAACGCACATTTAAAGCATAAATACGTAAAGACAGAAAGATTTAAATTAGGAATAGCAGTCAAGAGGAAACTATTAGAGTAAAATGAGAACACACTGAGGGTTAAAGGGGGAGACATGGCAGTAGAACCATATTCTTCAATCTTTTCATCATGTGAACAACATATTCTAGATTTTTATTCACGTGTGAATAAAGTAGTGGGATAGTTTTAGGAACCACTCTATAAGACAAATCTTTATCTGTATGGATAATGTTAAAGGGAGAGCTGGTGCCAAGCCAGATATAGTATTCCAATCTAAATAATCAATTTCATCCATTGTAGCATAGTTATTACCATAGGAAATATGAAATGACTTCTGTTTTTAAATCCTTGATAAAGGAGGGAGTAATTGTAGGCATGTTCGGACATCCAGGGTTCCACACACTGCTAAAGAGTTTAACATTGATTTTTAGGTGGACCAGAATTGAAGACGTGTGGTTGTTATACCATTGTTATCATGAACAAAAGATACATATAAATAAGTGAAGATAAGAAGATGTATTGACCATAAATTAGTCAATTGGTAAATAAAAATAGCGGAAAAGAGGAGAAATATTAAAGTGAAGTGGAAAATCAGTCTAAAACACACTGATAGGAAAAGGGGGGGGCATGAAGGAAGTATGCACTGGACTTTTTATTCGTGTGTGAATTTGGTAGTGTTTTAATTTGTTACAGTATTGATCAGTTCAAAGGGAGAGTTTTAGTAACAGCTCTATAAGATCAGATAAATATTTATTTATATAGGTCATGTTGAAGGGAAAGCTGGTTCTAAACAAAATATAGTATTTCAATTTGAGGTACTGGTTTCATGTTCAGACACCCAGAGTTCCACGCACTGTTAAAGAGGGTAACATTGTTCTTTAAGTGCACCAGAATTGAAGCTGAAATATATCTATTAGACATTTTAATACTAATTAGGTGTAAATGAATTGCAGTAGTAGTACTCTAAGGAAGTGAGTTTTGTACCAAGTTTCAGGAAAGGTGGGAGGCAGAAGTCCCAATGAAAAGTTAGTGATATCTTGAACATTATAGTTGTAATTGTGAATTAATAAATGATGGCGCTCCATATATACCGATTTTTATAGACGAAGGATGCTGGCCTGTGCTGGAAGACGGAGTCTCTGCAGAGCACGACACATGGCCAAAAAGACTGAGACCAACTGACAGACAGGGTAACTTGGGAAGGCACTCTCAATGACTGACTCTGAGGTGTACCTGACCAAACCTGACTTTACAACCTGACAGTGTGAGTGTGAGTGAGTGTATGTCTGCACCTGATCAGTGCAACTGCATGATTTAAAACGATGACTAATCAAGCATGTTTTGGACTAACACGTTATCTTTGTGTGATAATAATGTGTGAAATGAGAGGTTTCCTAACATTGCACAAAAGGGGAAACCGTATCTAATCTGCTTGATGATATTTCACTCCCACAGGAGGTGGCCGTTTGCAGAATGTGAAGCTCAAACTAAAACATGAAGATTCTGTTTCTTTTAGGACTGAAAGATGGAGAGAAAACACTTCATTTCAGTGAAGTGTTTACTGGGAAAAATGTTTGGTATTGTCTTATAATCCATTATGACCTGAAGGTTTTCTTCGATTTTGTTTACACATGAGATAATGTGTAAAAAAGGGGGAGTGTAAACTTTACAATGTACATTTTTCATTTAGGGACTGAAAGGAACCGGCCGCTCCAACCCCATTGTTCAATCTGACCATTGATTGACAGTTTTAGAATTGACCTGCTCCATATTGGGGGATAACACACTGTTTGATGAATGTTGACATGTCTCTAATAATTATAGCAGGTAACACAGATAAAGACTGGAGAAGCTGACCTGTGAGTAATGTTTCAACAGACAACATCATGTAACTAGCCTGGTAAAGAAGTAAAAGCCATAGACTTGATTGTTTAGGTCATTATGGGGATATACATTTCATCTACATTTATAATAGAAAGACATTTGATGACAGTTTGTTGGAATTCTGTATTCATTTTTTCAGCGAGATAATATCTAAGCACTGACGGGTAACATCAGTATCACCAGGAAGCCATTCACTTTGTTAGTATCGTGATTTTAGTTGTTTTTGAATCCATAACATTAGTGTGTTTCTTTACCAGAAACATTAGCAGTTCAAATCATATTTAGATTTTTAATGGGATTTCATTTAAAGATAAACACAGATGCTTGTCAGAAATTCAGAGCTATTGAAATATGTTATTTAGTTTACCTAAAGATGTTGGGGTTCTTATTTAGTTGGCACAGTCCAAGTATTAAGATTCTGAAGCCGCACAATTAATTTAGAGAACCTGTGCACAGACGTCTGTTGTTTTAAGACACCCCACCAACAGGCTCCAAGTTGCCTACGCAGTGGTGGGTCAAACAGCCGAGAGCCCGGAGCGTGGGCTAGAGGGATTTGTATCAGATTTCTCCACACAGGTTGTTGACGCCAAAAGGGGGACCCGAGACGCAGGAGGCTGACTGTCAACCCCAGGCTCTCCGGCCCCGACCGAGTGACCCAGAGGACATCCCATGCCGTCTGCCTACAAGAGAAGGAGGATCGGGAGGACATCCATCCAGCAGTCGTCCCAGGAGGCATCATCATCGGACCGGAGAAGGAAGATCGGGAGGACATCTATTCAGCATCGACTCGGGAGCCGCCATCAGCAAGCCGGAGGAGAAGACATCTCTCTAGCAGGCAGCCCAAAAGCCGCCGTCAGTGGATCAGAGGGGACAAAGACACCGCAAGCCAGGGTGGCACAGGAGACTCCACTCTCCGCTGTAACAGGAGTGTGTGTTAAGTGCAACAAGACGGTGTATGGAGCCAGCCAGGCCTGCCAAGCTATGGGCAGCCTCTACCATGACAGCTGCTTCACCTGCTTCACCTGCTTCACCTGCAGTGCCTGTAGTAGGGAAGGCGTTCTATGACGCAGGAAGGGTTTTCTGTGAAGAGGACTTTAAAATCTACTGTCTGAAAGACTGCCAGAGGGTCCTGGCGCCTAAATGTGCTGCGTGTAACCAGCCCATCCTGCCCTCAGAGGGGTCTGATGAAACCATTCAGACTAATCAGTTCCACAAAATAGGGAAAAGCTGCTTCTCCCCCTCCTCACGAGTATGGAGACTCAGCAGACAAGGATGCAGTTTTTTGACATTTTTTGGTCTCCCTCTCATTCTGCCATAAGATGAATGGCTGTTTCCAAATGTTTAAAGGGCTCTAAACACTGATGAGAGATGATTTTCTATTACGATTAGCGGTACTCAATCATTCTGATTGAAGGTTTTTTATTAACTTTGTTGTTACTAAGTGATGTAATTGATGTATGGAGTTATTTACATATTTTGGTATTTCTACACGGTCATATGAAGTTGATATGTGGAGCCATTCCTGAATGTTTAGATTTAGTCTGAATCCCAGGTTATAATGTGAATGCCTTGTGTAAAGTTGCACTCTTTTTAAGTGTGCAAAAGAGGGAATTGGAAGGAAATATTTGTATGTATTCATGCAAATATTGAATGAACTTAAAAGGGCTGTTAAGGGTTTTATTGCTGTGGGGGAGCTGGAGCAAGACCCCACTGTGGTCTCTGGAATGTGTGTGTGTGGAAGCTGCAGAAATAGGAGACAGTGAGGGTCAGAGGTGTTTGTGTGAGATGACCAGAACAGACGACCAGTTGTCCTTAAACTCCACCCCTTCCTGTATCATTGATATGAAAGCCTATCCAGCCTTTTGCTCTCTCTCTCTTCTCGCGTCGCTCGGACTGGAAGGTTCTGGCGGCCTGTGGGCAGGAGCCAGGAGTGGGCCTACTCCTGACATTATGCATATGATATAATATGGTAATGTATTGATTGTATTGCATTGTATATTACCATTAAAGTAGATTATTGTTAAACGGTTACTTGTATGCTCTGGACTCCTTCCTGTAATATAACCAGCTTGTTTTAGGGACGCGCGGAGATTTGAAATGCGGACAAGTTGCAACTAAAATCTCCTAACAATACTGACACATGGTCTGTTACCCTTTTCTCTATATGTGTATTACTCACTGGGGTATACACTGCTGCCCCTGCACGCCCTGCCTCTGGATCTTTGGAGCCATCTGTAACTATGATTGTTGAGTCTGAGTGATATCTTGCAAAGTGATTCTGGACTATGCGCCATACTGGTAGTTCTTTCTTTTCCTTTAACTCCTCTCGTATATTGAGGTCTGCACTTGGCAATGGGAACAACCAGGGTGGAATGGGCCAGATTGGAGCTGTGGGGCAATACTGTATTTGATTCAAACCTATACTTGCTGCTTTAACATCGCCAATCCATCCAGCACTGTAAATGTGACTCATTGTGCTCCCAGCAGTCTTTCAAGATACTTTTCTCAGGATGACTATCACTGTGCCCCTGAAGGTTTACCCAGAATGCAACATTAACTTCACTCTTCTTATCGTTAAAGGCATTTCTCCCATTTCCACCTGCATTGCTGATACTGGAGATGTTTTAAAAGCTCCACTACAAATTCTCAGGGCCTGAGCTTGTAGGACATCCAGCTTTTTAAGGTTAGATTCTGCTGCTGCCATGAACGCTACACACCCATCATCGAATACAGGTCTCATGAGTGCCCAATATATATTCAGAGGTGATGACCTACTCGCTCCCCACTCCTGCCCCGCCAAACACGAAGTACACTGTTGACCTTTTTACATTTATTTTGATCTTTTCCTATATGACTGCTCCATGTTAGCTTTCCGTCAAACAAACACCAAGAAGTCTTATTGTATTAACCCGTTCAAGAGGTTGCTCTTACATTTTAACGATATAGGAGCAATGTTATGCCGTTTTGTAAAACAAATGACCTGCGTCTTAGCTACTGACAGTTTGAATCCCCATGTATTTGTCCATTTCTCCACTTCAACTATTGCAGCTTGTATTCTCTTTCCAACATGTGCTACACTGCGGCCTTTTGCCCACAAAGCCCCATCATCTGCAGACAAAGATCTCCCCACACTTGGATGAACTTGATTAAAGACGTCATGCATCATTATATTGAACAGCAACGGACCGCACACACTGCCTTGCGGAGTACCACTTCCACAGCATAAACACCTGAATATTCTGCACCTACTCTTACTTGTATTTTCCTGTCCAGTAAAACATTCATAACCCAATTATATGCTTTACCACCAATTCCCAATGAGTGGAACTTGATTAGTAGTCCTTCCTTCCAGAGCATGTCATCAGCCTTTTCAACATCAAAGAAGACTGCAGTCACTACTTCCTTGTTGGTCTGTGCTTTCCTGATGTCTGACTCTCAGCACAATATAGAATCCATTGTGTCCCGACCCCTCTGGAACCCACTTTGATATGGGGACAACAGAGCTTTACTTTCTAAGATATACGTTAACCTGTCTGGAACCATTCTCTCCATGATTTTGCATAAATGAGATGTCAGGGCAATAGGCCTGGAGCTAGATGGATCTGAAGGGTCTTTCCCTGGCTTCAGGGTGGGCACTATTATCGCTTGTTTCCACGCTGAAGGAAGTTGGCCAGAATCCCACACCCTGTTAACCAACCTCAACACAATGACTAGAGAGTTATCCGTCATGTGTTCCAGCATCTTGTAACAAACACCATCTTTCCCAGCAGTGATTTGGCGAGCTCTAATAATTGCTCTTCTCAACTCAAACATACTAAAATGCAGGTCCAACTGATCTCCTAACGCTTCTACTCTATCCAATATTCTCGGGTTTTCCATTCGTGTATTATTTCTGCACTGCCTGGCTTCCTCTGTAAGGTTATCTGAACTATGAACTTTCCTAAATGTTTGAGCTAGAAGTTCCGCCTTTCCTACGTTTGTGACAGCCATTTTGTCCCCTCTGCTCAAAACGGGCCACTCATAGCTCCTTCGAATTCCCCCCATTCTCCTAATCATGCCCCAAACACCTGCAAGCTGTACTTCTCTTCCAATACTATTGCAATATTGCCTCCAAAAAGTGCGTTTCTGCGTTCTTATTGTTCTCCTCACTATAGCCTGGGCCCTTTCACCTGATTCAAAGCTTCCTGAGAATGGAGTTGTTTGAGTTGCCTGAATGCTTTATTCCTGTCTGTAATGGATTCACTGCATTCACCATTCCACCAGGGTACACCCTTGGTGCGCCTAACTCCTGCACTTTCTGGAATTGTGTCTTTAGCTGAATGAATGATAACCTTAACCAGCTCATCATTGCATTTATTTATATCATCATCATTTCCTCTTGAAGTGTTTTACATCTATTCGTGCTTACAACTTGGAAGGCATCCCAATCAGCCTTTCCCAGTTTCCATCTAGGACTTTTCTTGTCCTTTTCAAACCTTATGTTGGTCCCAACTTTAGTCATTACCGGATAATGATCGCTGCCCACTGTAGCATGCTTCACCACATTCCATGTACTTATACCTGCTAAAGCACTAGATACAAATGTCAGATCGAGTACTGTTTCTATATTCTTCGTGCAATTATATCGTGTTCCTTCTCCAGTGTTAATGCACACTAGCCCGAGGTCATCTATACATTCCTCAACTACTGCCCCATTTGCATCTGTGCTCCTGCTTCCCCATAGCGAGCTATGTGAGTTAAAACCCCCACACCATATTACTTTGTCTTGCAGTGACCCCCCAGCATCCTCTAAAATACTTTGATCTAATGGTGGAACATACGGTCTCACATCATAACACATCCAATAAGTATCTTTTCCGAAAGCCTTTTTTCATCAAAGGTCATCAGAACCGAAAGACTATCTTCTTTAATCCCATTGCGGTTTGCTTTCATGCGTTTGACATCACTTATGTTTGCATTTGTTATATTCCCTTTCACATCATCAGCTGATATTCTGACGGGGATTCCCGTCACAACTCCCCTGACTAGCTTTCTGCCACTGAACATTGAACACTCCACTTTCTTAGTCTCCACGGCACTCGTCTGTATTGCTCTCCCCTGTTGCTCTCTATCCCTACATTTGATCAACATTGATCCATTCCTCAATATTTTAGCACTCGTTACCTCCCCGATGTCTTTACTGATGAGTTTAGTTAACCGTATAGGGTTCCACACGCCGAACGGAGCTCCCTCTTGCGCAAGTTTCACAACCACCATGAACTCCTGTTGCCTATTTCCGACTACTCTTTCTCTCCATTCATCCTCACTACCGCTCTCATCCGAATTAGTATTTCTACCCTTTTTACGTTTATTTCTCCTCACTATATCTCATTTCCCATTTTCACAACTCCCGCCTGCTGCGTCCATGTCTCCTGACTCGCTTCCTGCCTCATCACTTCCCTCTGCCATCTCTCGGCCAGTCACAGTCCAGTGTTGCCACCGCCGACCCACTGAACGACGACCCGGTTCTGGAGGGATTATCGCCTCCTGTCATCATTAATGGACGTCTCTTTAATATGACCGCTCAGAGGAGAGGAGTTCTCATTTCTCTAACCGCCTGCTGCTTCCCCTCCTCTCTCCTCGGTTCCCCTCCTCAGTCCTCCGCTCGCATCTCCTGTGGGCGGCACCAAGTCTCGAGGACAGGAGTCGAGGAGGGGAAATTTGAGTATGGGCTAGTTGCACAAGATGGCGTCTATCAACTTCCGGCGGCTGGGTGTGCGGTTGTAAACTTCCGGTCTATGGTAGAGTGGGAGAGGGAAGAGCGATAGATAGCGTATAGATAGCAATGGATAGCGAGAGAGATAGCGTATAGATATTATATAGGCACTATTTTACACTCGATGTCTCCAAGACCTACATCAGTGATGTACATCGGCTGTTACAAGCGGCAGGCTCAGCCCCGAGGAGCAAAAGAGAAAAGGGGTTCAAGATGTAGCTACATATCCAGCTACATTGACAATTATGAAGGTAAGTGACAAACAAAGCTGTAGTTACTGGCTAACTTTCACAACTTGACAGTCTTGATACGGTGTAAAGCGTTTTAATGATGTACTGTTACGTTTTTTTGGATAACATGAATGATGTCAATTCCCCACAGTTTCAAACAAAGATCTACCTTCAGGGAGAGTGAGCGTCATGGGCTATCTGTTACAGGTCCATGAGAAAGCATGAAAAGCCTCACGATCTCGGAGTATGGAGGAAAATAAAAAGTGTGCATTGGTTCAAAGCCTCGATCAGGTTCATGTTCTCGGGTTCTGGTGTGGCTAGAGTAGGTAACCTGTGGTTTAGGATTCAAATAAGCTCAGCTAGCTGACGTGCTGCAACAGATTACATAGTGACAATACATTTGCTCACATCAACTGGTAGCTAGCTGTGTGTGTGTAGCATGAAGGGGCTACAGATGTATTTTCGTTTTGTAACCCTCTCGTGTAAAATGATAAATACATTAGCGAAACATAAACTTAGCTTTCATCAAAGATTCTTAACTCTCTCTTCTCTCTCTCTCTCTCTCTCTCTCTCTCTCTCTCTCTCTCTCTCTCTCTCTCTCTCTCTCTCTCTCTCTCTCTCTCTCTCTCTCTCTCAGGTAGCTGCCCGTCTCTTTCGGGCCAGATAGCATTGCATTTCACTTTGTGTTGTGGATCTAGTGTTCCAATGAGTGCGGTAGTGCTGTGTGTGTGTTGTTATAGTCTGGTTGACTCTAATAGATGTGGGCTCAGCCCTGATCACAGTGTGAACCGGTTTGTGAACAGAGTGTCAGGACCAGCTGAGAGAGGGGACTCTTGTTCATCTCTTGGTGCTGCAGGGCTTTGTGGTGCTAGGAGTGGGGCTCACTTTCTTTTAGATGTAGCCAATATGTAATTGATGGTTTCTGGATTTGTGTTAAAAATGGAAATGTGTCTAATTCCGCTCTGCGGGCGCTGTTAGTTGTTCTCCTGTGAACCTGGAGGATGCGTTTGCAAAACTCATTGTGGCATTTTCTATTGGATGGTTTTCCCATTTGTCAAATGTTTGGTTTGTGTGTGGGCCCCGCACTTCGCTTCCATCGAGTAGGACGGGTTGTATTACTGATTGAAGCCAAATTAAAATGTGGATTAGTCTTTTTATTGCATAAAACGCCCTGCGTGCTTTCTCTCTCAGTTCCTTCACAGCTTGATTAAAGCTTCCAGTGGAACTTATTTTCAGGCCTAAATAATTATATTCTGAACAATTTTCTATTGTCGGTGTCCCAATTGTAAAGTCAGTGTTGTTTGCCTGACATCTGGGTCTTGAAATATCATTGTTGTGTCTTTGTGATGTTGATTGCCATGGCCCAGGTCTGACAGTCACCTTCCAGTATATTTAACCTCTGTTGAAGTCCTTCTTCTGTGGGGCTTAACAGGATGAGACCATCTGCACACAGCAGGAACCTGATCCCTGTGTTGTGGAGAGTGAGCCCAGGTGCTGTGGACTGCTCTAAGATGGTGGCCAGTTCGTTAATGTAGATGTTGAACAGGGCCGGTGATAAACAGCATCCTTGTCTTACTCCCCGTTCTTGAGAAATGAAGGTGGTTCTCTTGTGTCCGGTCTTGATGCTGCACATGTTGTTTGTGTACATAGATTTGATTAGGTCAAATGTTTTTCCCCCTATACCGCTTTGAAGTAGTTTGTTGAATAGACCAACGTGCCAAATCGAGTCAAATGCTTTTTGGAAATCGATGAAACAGGCAAATATCTTGCTTTTATTTGAACATATTAGTCAGTTAGGTGTGTAGGGTGTGAATGTGGTCTGATGTGCGGTGATTTGGTAAGAACCCAATCTGGCTTTTGCTCAGGACATTGTGTTTCGTAAGGAAGTCTATAAGCCGGGAGTTTATAATACTACAGAAGACCTTCCCCAGGTTACTGTTCACACAAATGCCTCAGTAGTTATTAGGGTCAGATTTATCGCCGTTTTTAAAAATGGGTGTTATGAGACCACGATTCCAGCTGTCAGGGAAGTACCCTACAATCAGGATCAAGTTGAATAGTTGAGTATAGCCAATCTGATCTTTTTACTCGAGTGTTTTAGCATCTCGTTCAATATGCCGTCAAACCCACTTGCTTTTTTTGGTTTTCGGTTAATCAACTTTTTGTCCAGTTCCTGTTCAGTCGTTAGAAAGTCCAAAGGGTTCTGGGAGTCCTTGATGACCAGTTCCTGTTCAGTCGTTAGAAAGTCCAAAGGGTTCTGGGAGTCCTTGATGACCAGTTCCTGTTCAGTCGTTAGAAAGTCCAAAGGGTTCTGGGAGTCCTTGATGACCAGTTCCTGTTCAGTCGTTAGAAAGTCCAAAGGGTTCTGGGAGTCCTTGATGACCAGTTCCTGTTCAGTCGTTAGAAAGTCCAAAGGGTTCTGGGAGTCCTTGATGACCAGTTCCTGTTCAGTCGTTAGAAAGTCCAAAGGGTTCTGGGAGTCCTTGATGACCAGTTCCTGTTCAGTCGTTAGAAAGTCCAAAGGGTTCTGGGAGTCCTTGATGACCAGTTCCTGTTCAGTCGTTAGAAAGTCCAAAGGGTTCTGGGAGTCCTTGATGACCAGTTCCTGTTCAGTCGTTAGAAAGTCCAAAGGGTTCTGGGAGTCCTTGATGACCAGTTCCTGTTCAGTCGTTAGAAAGTCCAAAGGGTTCTGGGAGTCCTTGATGACCAGTTCCTGTTCAGTCGTTAGAAAGTCCAAAGGGTTCTGGGAGTCCTTGATGACCAGTTCCTGTTCAGTCGTTAGAAAGTCCAAAGGGTTCTGGGAGTCCTTGATGTCCAGTTCCTGTTCAGTCGTTAGAAAGTCCAAAGGGTTCTGGGAGTCCTTGATGGCCAGTTCCTGTTCAGTCGTTAGAAAGTCCAAAGGGTTCTGGGAGTCCTTGATGACCAGTTCTAATCTGTTGAGCTGTTCAGTTCTTTGTGTTTGTTCTGAGTCCGAGTTGAGAGGAATGCTACAGATGTTTGAAGTGATCGGTCCAGATGTCTCCATTCTGTATCACTGGGTCATCGTGTTTACTTTTATTTAGATTTTTACAATGTTCCCAGAATCTGTTTGTGTTTAAAGAATCCTCGATGATTGTGAGTTGTTTTTGTGTGTACGGAGCCTTCTTGGTTTTGATTGTACGTTTGTATTGTTTGAGCATGTGGCAGCAAAGGAGGCGTACGTATACGTTGCTGTTAGCAAATCATTTGGGGCTCCAGCTAACAGGAAGTCACTCAAATGTCACAAAGCAATTTAGCCTATGGGTAGGTCAAACATCGAATGGGTGCTGGCCATTGGCCTAATCATATCACCTGCGCTGGCTTTATGTTTTTGGTCAAACATTTATTTGTTTCACATTTGCATTGATGTAATCAATCATTTTTCTGATTTAATTTAATAAAAAAACACATTTCTTGGAGGTGCTTTGGCAATCCTGGGGGGTGCTTCAGCACCCCCTAGCGCCGCCCCTGTCTCTACCTCCTGTATAAGAAGGGTCACTGTTCCCTGCAGCTTGTCTTCAGGCTGCAGCTGCTGCTCCTCTCTGAGAAGGGTCACTGTGCCCTGCAGTTGTCTTCAGGCTGCAGCAGTCTCTCTGAGACCTGGGTAACGCAGCTAGCTTTCTCTTTGTTGTGTGTCTTTGTTCGTGCCTTAATAATAAGAACATTTTCTTGGACTAGGTCAGACCTCACACCCAGCCGCCGGAAGTTGGCGAAAAACCAAGAGGAGAAGAAGGACAAAAGAAGAGGTGAGTGGATTAAACAGATGCAGAGTGGAGATGCATTAAGTGTACTTTACACCTGTTAGCTTAGCTTACAGTTAATCACGAATCAGAAGTTATCTTATTTAACACAACAGCTGTAATCTCGGAAGAAAGAAACTCACACAACTTTAAAATGTGCGACAAAAATAGTCTCAAACTATCTTTAAATAAAGGCTAACAGCTACAGTCTAACAGCTACAGTCTAACAGCTACAATAATTCCAGTTCGGCTCTGGGGAGTAACAGTTGATCTGTAATGCTCAGCTGACTTTATGTTAGTTATTTATTACACCAGTTGTCTTTGAGACGGTGTGAGTTGTTGTGTTGGTGCTCTTTGCCATAGATATGGTTTTAAATGTATGCTAACTAGCTTATTAGCATCGCCACTCACCACGACGTAGCATTTTTCCCATTGAAATGAATGGGGTTCTTCAGTTAGCAGCTAACGCTAAGCTAAGCGACGGTTTAGCTCCTTAGATAAATAGATATACTTTATTTAAATAATGATTTATCTTAAACTGGGAAATGAATGTGTCACAGCAGAAGTGTTTTTCAGGCATTACACGAGTTAAACATATTTAAAAGATGCAATAAGATAATACAAATGAAGCATTAGCAGCAAGTATACACACAGGACACATATCACTAGAGCAGGGGTGTCAAACTCAAGGCCCGGGGGCCAAATCCGGCCCGCGACTTCATTTCATGCGGCCCCACAAGAGCTTGCAACGAATATAATATGTTTACGATACGGTTAGATGGCGATTTACAGAAGCACGTTGCCCCATAAACTACATGTCCCAGAATGCACCTCAAATCAGACTTTTTTCTCAGAAGTTGTCTGTTTTTTTTAAATGTTTTTTGATTTTCTTTTTCCAGCTTTTCTTTTTAAATCATTTTGTGACATTCTCACTGAAGAGAATTGCAATTATTTGCCCTAGACTTCTGATTTCAGACGTAGTTAATCATGAAGTTACTACCCTATCAGATAATAATCAAATGCAGAGGCAATGATGTAAAATAATACATTATTTTATATTTATATATAAATTACAACCGGCCCCTTGAGTGCAGCCATAATGCTGATGTGGCCCGCGATTAAATTGAGTTTGACCCCCCTGCACTAGAGTATCTAAAGATTACACAATATACAGAAAATACTGTATACATGGAGTACATTAAACAGTCTCACTAGCTAATGTTTGCTTTATTATTATTATGATGAATTATATCTAATTGTTTGTATTATATTAATAATGAAGCAGCTCTGTGGTCTTCATCAGGACAGCTGATGAGCAGCATGGAGGAGAAGAAGGAGGCCCCTGGAGCTCAGGTCAGTGTGCACTTCATCACAAGTTATTCCTAACTCCAGCGTTTCCGCCAGACGGGCGTCTTGCCTTCATTTGACGCCCTCATTCAGCTCGGAGCGCCATCTACTAGGGGTGTGACGCAGGGCTCGACATTAAGGACGGCCCGATGGCCCGGGGCCAGGGTTGGGTTGTAACTAGGGATGCACGATAATTATCGGTCCGATATTAGGAATTATGACGTCATCCCGATAAACCGATAACAGTATTAATAGCCCCGTAATATACAATATATTTTTTGGGTAAAAAAAAGAAAAAATTCCTGCGGTGTGGGTGGGTTGGGATGAGGGGCGCTTGTTTTTCACTCGGCTCCTCCCGTGTTGCCAGCACTGTGGTGTTAGTGGTTTAGGAAGAGGGGAGTTCTTCACAAATCCAGCGCTCCCTAATACTTCCAACCTGATCAGTCACCTGAAACATCGCCATCGCTACGATGGTGTGTTAAAAGCGTACAAAGACAATAATACAATACTGTGTGTGTGTGTGTGTGTGTGTGTGTGTGTGTGTGTGTGTGTGTGTGTGTGTGTGTGTGTGTGTGTGTGTGTGTGTGTGTGTGTGTGTGTGTGTGTGTGTGTGTGTGTGTTGTGTGTGTGTGTGTGTGTGTGTGTGTGTGTGTGTGTGTGTGTGTGTGTGTGTGTGTGTGTGTGTGTGGTGTGTGTGTGTGTGTGTGTGTGTGTGTGTGTGTGTGTGTGTGTGTGTGTGTGTGTGTGTGTGTGTGTGTGTGTGTGTGTGTGTGTGTGTGTGTGTGTGTGTGTAACTCAAGGCATATGCTCGAACCGGAGCTGCCTGGACGCTGCAGTCATGTTGCTGAGTGTGCTGACTTCTCCTCCAACGTCCCGCTGTCTGCTTCCTGCATCAAGTCAAGTGCTCGGCGCAGTTGTGTGGATAGAGCGCTCCTCTGTTTTCATTTAAACAGCTCCTTATATCCGTTAGCGCAGCTAGCTAGCACCAGATGCTAACAACAACAATGCATGTAAGGTCTCTCTCTTGCTCGCTCGGACCACACGTACACACCCTCCCGGTCCTCCCAGATGGCCAGTCGGTGCCTGCCGGTGAGCGTGGAAGTGTGGTCTGCCACAAGCGGGCGGCAGGAGCGGGGCTGTCAGCATCAGCTTGTAGATGGTATTTTAAACTCGATGCGTCTGAAGTCGGGGGCCGGGAAAAAAATACAGCGTTAGTCGCGTAAAATATTGTGGCGTCATTTTTATTATCGGTTATCGGTATCGGTCTTGAGAAGTAGGAAGTTATCGGTATCGGTTTCAAAAAAACCAATATCGTGCATCCCTAGTTGTAACGGCGTTACGTAATCAGAAAACAAAAATCAAGTAACTGTATTCAGCTCGCGTTACATTTGAAAAACGAGTAATCTGATTACAGTTACTTTCTTAAACCTGAAAGTGAATACATTTTGGATGACTTATTGGAATTATTGGTGGAAAGATTTCCTCTCAACATGTAATACTAGTAGTAGGTACAGCCGATTCGAATCATCAGAGCCGCCGCAGATGGACCAAAAAAGCGTTTTGAAAAAAACCACGCGTTCCGCTCGCTCAGTGAAACAATAACAACGAAACATGGAGGAACAAAAGTCTGCGTTTAAATCATGTGTGTGTGTGTGTGTTTAAAACACATCCGCCTGCGGTCGCTCTTTAGCCTTATTAATGATCATTTCTGAAGGTACACACAGTGAAGGCGGTGCGTGAAAGGCACTGCGCAGCACGCTCGTCTTCTCAGAGGCTGAGTTAACCCTCCCGCTGCCTCCTGGCGCTGCAGAGATTTCATGAAGTGAAGGAGGTTTTCCTTCTAAAACAGCTGTGGGCAGCAGATACTGTGAGTGTCACGGACATGAATTCATAGATCAAGGCAGACTGGTGCACACACTCTCCTGTTTTGCCAATCCGGTGCTTAAACAAACATAGCTCGACACCCCTGGCCGAAATGTCCTTAAAATGAAGTCCGAGTTCGACATTTTCAATTCATGTCCTGCCAACACTGGCAGGACAGAAGGCGACACGCCCGTTCTAAGCCGTGTCCCTCACTCCTCACATCCCAAGCTGCATCCCCAAAAAGTGTATTGTGTTGTTACATCGTTTCAGATGTGATGTTTCAGTTGTGCTCTTGATACGCCATTACAACAGTAAAAACACGTTCAGTTTCCTTTTGCTTTTGGTGTCTCCTGTTCACCAAAACATACCGTCTGATGGAAAAAGAAAGTAATCCAAAAGTAATCTAAAAGTAATCTGATTACATTACTTTTTTAAGGCACGTAACTGTAACTGTATTCGGATTACTTTCAGAGCCATGTAATCAGTAATCAGTAACTGATTACATTTACAAAGTAACCCTCTCAACCCTGGAACAACAACAAAGTACTCTGTTTTCCCAAGGATACGGTCTCTGACTTGGCTGAGAAGATCCTGCGTATTGGGGCTGAACATCCGACTGTGAAGAATGTGGTTCTGCACATTGGAACAGATGATGTTGTGAAACAACAGTCAGAAGTGCTGAAAGAAGACTTTAAATGTCTGTTGGAAACTGCCAGCTCTCTAAATGCAGAGGTGTTCATCAGTGGCCCTCTACCGCCAGTCAGAAGAGGAGTAGAGAGATTCAGCAGACTGTTTGCACTGAACACCTGGCTTTCAACTGCCTGTACTGACCATTCTGTGCATTTTATTGACAATTTTAACTTTTTCTGGGACCGCAGACATCTTTTCAAGGCAAATGGAGTTTGCCTGAACAAGTCAGGAGTGAAATTGTTTATCTCTAACATATTCAACTGCCTGCGTCATCAATCTGTTCCCTCTGCCAAGGACAAGCGGCAAGAGGAATCAAAACAGAAGATAGACACAACACATCGCGCAGAAAACCCTGAAGAAGTATCACTGCACCCGCCTGAGGAATGTTCTGATTATGAGAGACCTATGAAACCCACGGAGGAGTCCCCACCGCCCGTCCCACCCCCCCCCCTCCTGTCAACGCCTTTGAGGATACTCCGTTCACCCTTTCACCCACGCCCACTATCCTGGAGATCGTTGAACACATGAAGGAGATACAGAGGGCTGGCACCGATTCCTTCCTGGATTTCAAAGACCAGACTAAGGCGATACGCAGGGCTGGCAGCATGTCCTTTACCCCCGCCCCTCAACGACGCCCACCAAAATCACCAAAGCAGAGATGCGCACCATCTCCCCGGCTTCGTCACCATGCCTACCACAATCATCCAAACCAAAACAATCTGCAAACTCATATCTGCTGGGTCCAGGCTCAAGGGCGTATGGCACTCTCAACTCTTTCCAGGACATGCCCGGGCCCTGCCTGCCAGTAGCTCTGCCGATATCTGTGTTGATAGGTAATAGATTAAGAGAGATGAATCATCTTAGATACAGGAAGCGCTCAAAAGTTTGTGTGAGTTTATCTAATTTAGCAGTGATTCCATGTCAGCCACAGCTTGTTACAAAAAACATGACTGATGGTGTATTTAACGAACTTAAACTAGCTTTATTAAATGTCAGGTCTTTGGCAGGAAAAACATTTTTAATCAATGATTTTATCACTGAGCACAATCTGGATTTTATGTTTTTAACAGAAACTTGGATTGAACAAAATAACAGTGCAGCTGTTCTTATCGAATCAACCCCTCCCAACTTTAGTTTTATGAGTCAGGAAAGAATGCATAAGAAAGGGGGTGGAGTTGCTATTCTGTTCAATGATTCCCATTCAATGCAGGAAGACATCGTATGGAAACTTTGATTCTTTTGAATATGTGGCCCTTCAGCTGAAATGCTCCTCTCGAGCTCTGTTCCTAAATATCTATAGGCCACCCAAATACTGTGCAAGCTTTTTTGATGACTTTACTGAACTGCTGTCTATAGTGTGTATTGACTTTGACCGTCTAGTCATTGTTGGTGATTTTAACATCCATGTTGACAACCCCCAGGACAGAGGGGCTAAAGAACTGTTTTGTGTTCTTGATAGCTATGGGACTGACTCAGCATGTGACGGAGCCCACGCACAATAAGGGGCACACTCTGGACTTAATTATCTCAAAGGGTCTGAATATCTCTAAGGTCGTGGTGACTGATGTTGCGCTCTCTGATCATTCCTGTGTTTTCTTTGAGAGCTCTATTTCTGTTCACACAAGTGTTCAAAAAGAGGTAACCACAAAGCGATGTTTAACTGAAAATACTAGGGAAATGTTTACTCAGAATTTTTCTTCCACACTTGCCCCTGCTAACATCTCAGTAGATGAGCTAGTAGATCATTTTAATTCAAAAAATAAAAATGTTATAGATGCCATTGCTCCAATTAAGGTAAAGGAAGTGACTGGGAAGAAAAGATCTCCATGGAGAAAAGCCATGACCGTGAGAACAGAAAAAAGAGAATGTCGAAAAGCTGAACGCAGGTGGCGAAAAACAAATCTCCAGGTTCACTTTGACATCTATACAGAGAGACTTGGCCTTTATAATTTGGAATTGAAAAACGCACGACAATCATTCTTCTCTGACATCATTACCAAAAACAAAAACAACGCACGTGCCTTGTTTGCTACCGTCGACAGACTAACTAACCCCCCTAGTGTCAGTAGCCTCTGAATTTCTATCCACCAGGGCGTGCAATGACTTGTGGGGTTCCTCAAGGCTCCATCCTGGGGCCTCTTCTCTTTAACATCTACATGCTACCACTGGCTCAGATAATGAAGAACAACAAAATAAGTTACCATAGCTATGCAGATGACACACAAATTTACGTAACAATTTGACCAGGAGACTATGCTCCAATTCAAAACACTGAGTAAGTGCATTGAACAAATCAATGACTGGATGTGTCAGAACTTTCTCCAATTAAACAAAGATAAAACTGAGGTAATGGTCTTTGGAGCCAAGGCAGAACGTTTAAAAGTTAGCGCTGAGCTTCAGTCTGCAATGTTCAAACCAACAGATAGAGCCAGAAATCTAGGTGTAGTCATGGACTCTGACCTGAGTTTCAACAGTCACATTAAAACAGTTACTAAATCAGCCTACTATCACCTAAAGAACATATCTAGGATTAAAAGACTAATGTCACAGCAGGACCTGGAGACACGTGTCCATGCCTTTATCTTCAGTAGACTCGACTACTGCAAAGGTGTCTTCACAGGTCTCACTAAAACAATCTATTAGAAAGCTGCAGCTGATTCAGAACGCCGCTGCTCGAGTCCTCACTGACACTAAGGAAGTGGATCACATCACTCCTGCTCTGAAGTCTTCACACTGGCTTCCTGTGTGTCAAAGAATAGATTTCAAAATACTGCTGCTGGTTTATAAAGCACTGAATGGTTTAGGCCCAAAATACATGTCTGACCTCCTGCTAAACTATGAACCATCCAGATCTCTCAGGTCTTCAGGGACTGGTCAGCTTCCTGTCCCCAGAGACAGATCTCTCAGGTCTTCAGGGACGGGTCAGCTTTCTGTCCCCAGAGTCAGAACTAAATATGGAGAAGCAGCGTTCAGTTATTATGCTCCAAATATCTGGAACAAACTCCCAGAAACCTGCAGGTCCGCTGCAACTCTTACTACTTTTAAAATCACCAACAATGACTCGACGGTCAAAGTCAAATCACACTATAGACAGCAGTTCAGTAAAGTCATCAAAATAAGCTGAGAGCACAGCTGAACTCCTGCAGCCCTGGGGGCCCTACATTGGTTGTGATGGTAGATGACCGGGTTTGGTCAAGTTGCTCTCTCCTGGTGAGGAAAGCGGCATACCAGTAAATCAGGTATGGATTTACTTCCATTTTGGCCATTCTTGACACCAAGATGTCTGCTTGTATTGTGTTGCTGCTGAGAAGTCTAGGGAGAGGGCTCTTGCATAGGTGTGACGTGTATCTAAATGTTTAGTGATGATGTGAACCAGAGCAGCAGCAGTACCACCCCGCTTGCTTATATGCAAATGGTATGGATCAAGTATGTCTTGTCCGTCACAATAGGTTTAGCTGAAGAGGTCATTCCTGTCACGGTTCTCATGGTGTCCCACACTTTTGAGGTCTTTGGCTTTAAAAGCATTTCCCAAAAGCTCTCTGTGTGTTTTGATTCCCTCAATTTGACTTTCAGTTATCTCTCTGTCTGTTCAAGTGCTCCATAGTCTTTGCTTTTGAAAGCTATTTTCCTGGTTTTTATAACTTATTGTAATGTCCTTAGTCACATATGATTTATTACTTGGATAGATTTGTATTTCTTTAGTGGGAACACAGAAGTTAATATAGTCTTTGGTAACAGTAGTTATTTCATCGAGTGAACCTTCCTGAAAAATGTCCCAATCTGTCCAATCAAAACAGGCTTTCAACTGCTCCCTACTTTCATTTGTCCATGTCCTTATTACTTTCTTTTCTGGTTGACTTCAGTTTGGTCTTATCCACTGGTATCATATTCACAACATTATGATCAGAGGTCAGTATTGGTGTCTGTATTTAGACACATAGGCTCCTTTATCATTAACAAAGCATTTGTCCAGGATATTGTCTTTCCTGCTGTGATCCCTAACACACTGCTGGAACCCAGGTAACAGTCTCCAGGCGACATTGCTTCATGTCCCGAGCACTATTGCCGGTGCATCGGGGTGGCTGAGTTGCAGCTCGTGAACACAGTGTCCTCTGCCGCTGGGAGGCACGTAAACAACAAACTGTAAAATACACCCGAATTCTCGAGGCAGATAAAAGGGTCTTGACGTCATGCCGAGAATTTCTACGTTGGGATTGCAGGTTTTACATTTTACTGAGTATGATCGGCACCACAGATCATTAATATACACACAAACACCACCTCCTCTGGTTTTCCCCGAGTTCGCATCCCTGTCTGCTCGAACAAGGGTGAATCCGGGTACTTCAAAGAGAGATTCAGGCATCGTAGATTGGAGCCAACTTTCCGTGAAACATAATCAAGAGGCCTCGAGAAATTCATGACAGTACCTTGTGTGTGTGTCCACGTTGTTGCTCAATGAGCACAGGTTTGTGAGAATGATGGATGGAAGTGGTGGCTGGCTGAATCTCCGCCGTATTCTGAACGCCTCCCCTCCTTCCTCGTCTCTTTTTCCTGGTGTTTCTAAGTGGCTCCCGAGGGATTTCATCCAATAACGAAGAGCACAGATGGCTTGGTGTATTCGTAGGAAGCCGATCACATTGTAGCTCTAGCATAGCCTCGCGTCTGAAGCAGCGTAGAGGCCGGGGCTCCTCGCCATACCTGTTTGTGCTGTCACTCAGGTGTGTCTTGGAAAGTTGAATGGCCAGACATGGTCTGCAGAAGGCCAATGTAATCCACAGGATCAAAAGCATGGTCTCTCAAAATGACGTTTCATACAGACACGACAAAGTTTAGACAATAATTAGACAAAAAAAACAAAACCCAAGAGGAACGGAGCATACTGAGACTCGCAGTGACAGAATGCCGTCTCCCTCGGTCTCCTGTCTACTAGGGCTGTGCATCTTCACTGGTCTCACGATTCAATTACGATTATCCTGTCAACGATTCGATTCAATTCGATATCCCGATGCATCACGATTCATACCAATGCGTTGCATCCTCAAATTTCTATATTACTGCACATGGCTTATTCTTCATCAATGCATACATGCAGTAAAATACATATGAACCCTCTTTTTATTATTTAGAAAGTGCTTCAGAAATCAATAACATAAATGTCTTGACATTTATAAACCTAAATGAATTGTATAGGTCTAGCCTCCCTATATCTGTGTGTGAAATTGTTCCATTCTCAAAAACAAAAAAGCTAATGCTCCTGCAGTCTAGCTGCAGCTTCTAGCCACGGCCTTCTGTTAAGAAAGGACACTGAATGTCCTGAATGTGGCATCACACACAGGACTTGAGTCTGAACGCAGCAGACAACAGGAGGATTTACAATAGCATATACAAACAAAAATACTGCATGTGGGTGCACACTTACATTCTCTGTCTCACTGTTACAAATCCCATGAATGTATGAGACTAAGTTAGCTTCATTATATCTCAGTGATTAAGTGAATAATAAAGTTTCTATCGGGTGACTAGACGGTGATCGCGGAAGCTTTTTTCCTCCGGCGGGGCTTGGAGGAACGGAGAGGAGACGGTGATCGCGGAAGCTTTTTTTCCTCCTGCCTTCACAAACTGTACACATGTATATATCGTCTGGAAATTGCTAGAGGACATTCATACTCTGCAATCCAAGACTTAATTAAATCCACCCAAAACCTGACATGATTGTAACTGATTATTTTTGAAAAACATAAATCCCTGTGTCTCTGAGCCGCAGCGACACGGAGTGATTCGGAGCGGGTCATTCTGCTGTTGGTTCTGGACTGGTGTTCTTGTGTTGGTGGATAAAGCAGACTGCTCCGTGTTTGGTGTTGATGTGCCGCTGTCACGTCTGTTCCCTGATCTCTGCGTCACCGACTGGTTTGATATTAAAGTGACAGAAAAAACGTTATAGTAAAGCCGCGGCCGGAAAATCAGGAAGCAACGTTACTACTCTATAACCGATTATCTTCCGTCACTGCATCGTACCGAATCGTCCACGTCCGCATCGCAATGCATCGTAGAAACGATTATTTTCAACACCCCTACTGTATACCAGGGGTGGGAGTAAGTCATACATGTGCAAGTCTCAAGTTACTGGGGTGAGAGTCAAGCAAGTCAAGTCTTACAAAATCCTGATGAATAACCCCAGTTTAAATCCGTTAAAAGACAGTGGTTATGAAACTAGAGTTTTGTGTGTGTGTGTGTGTGTGTGTGTGTGTGTGTGTGTGTGTGTGTGTGTGTGTGTGTGTGTGTGTGTGTGTGTGTGTGTGTGTGTGTGTGTGTGTGTGTGTGTGTGTGTGTGTGTGTGTGTGTGTGTGTGTGTGTGTGTGTGTGTGTGTGTGTGTGTGTGTGTGTGTGTGTGTGTGTGTGTGTGTGTGTGGAAGGGAAACACAGTGAAGGCACAGCTCTTTGCAGCTGCTGCTCTTCTCAGATTCTGCTGAGTTACACGTTACTGCCTCCTGGTGCTGCAGAGATTTCATGAAGTGAAGGAGGGTTTCTTCTATGAAGCAGCAGATACTGTGAGAGTCAGACATGAATACATAGGTCAAGGCAGACTGGTTCACAGACTCTCCTGTTTTGCCGATCCGGTGCTTGAACAAATAACTCTACACCCCTGGCCGAAATGTCCCTAAAATGAAGTTTGAAATATATCTCAAATAATGTATGTATTTCCCCAAATAAACATAACAGTCTGCAATGAAACGGCCGTCTCCTGTGCGCTCCACTTCCTACTTTCTCCTGCGAATGAGAAGAGACTCTCACTTTTTTTCTTTCATTGCCCTCTAGGGGCTTCTAATAAACACAAACAGTTGATAAGTAGTATTTTGTTAACTCAAGATTTATATTAAAAATTTATATAAAAAAGGGGCTGCAACGGATCTGATACAGACTGATCCAGATTTGAACACTTTACTGACATCAGTCAATTCTCCACCTATCAGGGGAATGAGAGGTTGGGCCACTTACAGGCCTGGCATATGTACCATTGCCGCTCGAAAGCACTGGAGACGCTGTAGTACATATGCCAGGCCTGTAAGTGGCACTGTAGTCTGCCACAAAAGCAGCGAAGAGGGCTTCCCTTGCATGGTTGCCATGGTTGCCCTTCTGTTTATTCTCCGCTGTGGCTCTTTTTATCCGTCCCCGAGGCAAGCGTTTGCGCCTCCTGCTTTAAAACAAATTAATAATGACTCTATATAATCACATGTAAGAACACTGACAGGCTGATCAGGAGCCCGACGCGGAGCGGAGGGATCTAGATCGGCATGAAGGCACATTATGCAATGTGCACATTAGCCCGCTTATCACACGGCTACATTCTCAACAAAGTAAAGACATGACTCCCAATATTAATTGAAATGCTTTTATGGATTTAGAAAAGGATTTTATTGATTTAAAAAATAGTTGTATTGATTTAAATGTACATGCATCCGCTAAAAGAAATAGTCTGTTGTTACCGTTTGAACTAACGTAGCAACGGCAGGAACTGCTTCAATAGTGCTTTTGAGGAACTTTTTGTTTGCTTTAAAAGTAGCACAATTCATTATGTCAAACGTTGGAAAGTATCTAGATATCCCTGCCCTGATGCCAAAGGAACTGCACACTGAATATGTGTCGCCGTTTGATGTCTATGTCTGGACCGCTGCGTAAAAAGGAGGGTTTCTGCCCCGTTACTTCTCTTCTTATTCTATAAGAATAAAACACGGTGGACGGAGATCTCGTTTTCTCCCCGCTGCAGCCCAGCAGCTGATCTCAGAGCACGCTCCCCTCTCCTGCAGGGGGCGTGGTCAGCTGCAGCTCACAGAATCAGCCCCTGCAAAAATAGCGCTGGAGAGAACAAATAGAGTGAAATGAGGCGTGGCTAAAATGCAGCATGTTTTTGGTATTTTGAAAAAGATACTATATTTATATACTTTATATAGCTATGGCCCTACAATATATTGTTCAAATATAGCATGATAGGTCCACTTTAAGTGAGTTTTTATTGTGTTAACTTGTGTATTTATGCATTTTAGATTGACTTTCTCTCTTTCTCTGTCTGTCCGTTCTAGAAACTGAAAGGAAGAGAGAGACGTCACACCTGTCAGCAATGTGACAAATCCTTCACAACATCTGGAACTTTAAAGAGCCACCTGCGTATTCACACAGGAGAAAAACCGTACAGCTGTGAAGAGTGTGGGACAACTTTCACTCAATCAGGTCATCTCAAATCACATCAACGTATTCATACGGGAGAAAAACCTTACAGCTGTGAAGAGTGTGGGACAACTTTCACTAGGTCAGGTCATCTCAAAAGACATCAACGTATTCACACAGGAGAAAAACCGTACAGCTGTGAAGAGTGTGGGACAACTTTCACTACATCAGGTACTCTCAAAGCACATCAACGTATTCATACTGGACAAAAACCTTACAGCTGTGAAGAGTGTGGGACAACTTTCACTACATCAGGTGCGCTCATATCCCATCAACGTATTCATACAGGAGAAAAACCGTACTGGTGTGAAGAGTGTGGGACAACTTTCACTACATCAAGTAATCTCAAAACACATCACCGTATTCACACTGGAGAAAAACCGTACTGGTGTGAAGAGTGTGGGAAAACGTTCACAACATCAGATGATCTCAAATCACATCTTCGTGTTCACACGGGAGAAAAACCATAGTGGTTTTAGTGTCGGAGCCTCAATTAAGCATATTTAGTTTTTTCACAGTTTACAATAAACAATTCCCATCTATAGGCCTTGTATTGGGTAATCCTTTTTTCCATTAGAAAATTGTCAGAATTGACAGGCATAATGTTCACTGTTCCTTTAAGTTTCGTTTTCTGGCTGTCCGTCTGCCGACAGCTGTTTCAACATACGATCCAGTTTGAATGCTGCTCATACCCGGCCGCTTTCCCAGCCTTGGCTCTCGGCCTCTCCTTTCGCCTCTTGATGAGCGCAGGTGGTGACAATCTCCAGCTGATTGTGGCGTGTTGTCCAGCTGATCCGGGATGACAGTGTCGGTTGTGAAGTAATCCAATTGTTTGACTGGTGAAAACGATCCTTAATCCAATGCAATATGTTTCTTATTGTCCAGTTTCACTCGTAGAGTATGATTCTACTTAATGTAATGGCAGTTTAAATGTTCCAGTGTCCTATATCTTTTTGCCATTACTTCACAGGAGGGTATAGAGTGATCCTGATGCAGACACAAACATCTGAAGTTCTGGTCTTTTGCTGCAGTTTTAGAATGATGTTTTATTGCTTTACATACCAAGGTTTAAGTACACGGTGTCAATAGTTGTAGTATGAGCATCTGCTGGGGCTGGGCTGGCTGTCTGGTAGAATCGGTATGCTCTTCCTCCTGTGACCTATGACCCCTTTTATACACCCCGCCACCAAGTGTTCTAAAATAATATTGCACTATAAATATAAATAAGGTAAACTGAGACACCAACAGCACCCATAAAATGGCTCCTACAAAGAGTGTGGGAAAACCTTTTCTTAAAGTATTCACCTTAAAGTCCATGAGCGAGTTTCACTGTTCACATGCTGCATGTATCTGGAACATATTTACGATGTTTTCAGTTTGATTCTATTCTCTTGTTGAAATGATCAGACTACCAAAAATAAAATGGCCTTAGAAACAGACTCGTCACCCTGCATATTTGTTGTGTTTTGCAGCATATTATAAACATGTCATTCCCTTATCTTCAAATACCCAGGTTGTGTAGTGATGTATTTGAGGTGTACTGTCCACATCGCAGACCTGAAGTTGTGCAGTCAATGTATGCGAAGTGTACAGGACCTTGGTCTCTGAGACTCAAAAAAGCCTTTCTCGCCTACCTGTCCACTTTGCAGACCTGAGATCCTGCAGTCATTTCTCAAAGATGGTGTGGCATATAGGGAGGTGCAATCTCCTGATGGTATAGACCAGGGGTCGGCAACAGGCGGACCGCGGTCCGGATCCGGACCCAGACGCCGACCTATACGGACCCGGAGCTATAATCAATACATTAATAGGGGATTTTTCGGCTCTTCCCGCTTTTTTAACGCTGATCTGGGTGACTTGTGTAATTGGTGGAGAACCGAAGAGTTTTCGTTTTGGGGGGGGGAGTCCGCCCGCCAGTCTGACTGACGGACAACTTCTCACTTCAAAAAAGAAGAAGAAATCTAGACCGCAAAAATAATTAAACAAGTGAGTACCTGTTTTTCCTTGAACACAACACGAGTGTAACGTGTCTTCACGTGGTATATGTCACGTCTGAAAGGAGTGCTGACAGAGAGCACCGGAACGTCGCTCCAGCCCTTAAAATATTGCAATACCCATAAGGAGCCGTACACATGCCGCAGTGTTTGCGTGGCTGTGTCTTTAGTTGTAAGCACAGGGCGATCTGTTATTAGCATCTGGTTAGCTAGCTATGCTAACGGATAGAGCTCTCTCCTGAGAGGCTCAAATAACCTCAGCGCAGTCAGGTTAAGGCACACCTTGATATGATCATTATAGTTATTCATGAGACTCAATGAAAAACAGGTATAAAATACTATATGACAGCAACAAAAAAGTTGTTAAAAATAACAAGAATAGAGTTTAAAAGGGGAGTGATTTGTAAAATATCCAAAAAGAAAAATATGCTTACAGTTCTGTTTCATATGGGTGTTGAGAGACGTATCCATAGATCTCCTAACGTTGCTCTCAAAGTGTACCAGATTGATGCTTTTAACTTCAATATTTAAAAAAAAATCTTCCCGGTGGAGCATGCCGCCGGACCCCCTAGAGGAGGTTAGGTCCCCTCTAGAGGAGGTTAGGACCCCTCTAGAGGAGGTTAGGACCCCCTAGAGGAGGTTAGGTCCCCCCCCCCACACTTAAATCATGTTCACATGGATAGGATACTAAATACATTGGCACACATCTTGTGTCCATAGCTTTCTGTTTTGGTGGTCACGCCACACCGTGCACCTGCATGCATGCGTGAGTCATGGTGAGATATCTGGATTGAGAGGTTGCTGTTTCTTTGCACAGCATGAAAGAAAGGCCAAATGAATGGGCTGTGATTTTAGTTTTTTTAAGCAGAGGTTGAGTTCAATAATTTGTACGACCCTCGGAGGATGTTGTAGAAATTGAAAGGAAAATAATAATAAAAACCCTTGATTTATAACATCTCTGTCTCCTATTGATCTGAGTAGAATAGCAGTTAATTGAAGCGTTATAGCGCAGGCCTTTGTCAGATGGTTTATTACGCTGTTTCTTTCTGCTTCGAACAGTTCTCTCTTTTTTCACCATACCTGTGTTTGCATCCCTGTAACCAATGAGCACCTGCGTATGAGAATGGCCCTGACTCCATTTCAGCCCAGATTTACAAACTCCTGGCAGGACAAGCTCGAGCTCAATTCTCACACTGAATTTTAAAAAGTGAGTGAGGGACTGCAATATAAGAGGGAAAGAAAGAGAAACTTTAAACTGTTAAACTGTTATGATGTGTAAAGACTGATGTTGTTCTATAATCGTCTGAAACTGTTGAGTCATGATGTGAAACGGTGAACAAAGAAAAAGGGACACTCAAGCTGCTGCTACGCTTTATTTGATTTATCTAACACTTTATTTTATTTATCTCAAATTAAGCACTTTTAAGATGCACATATTTTCAAAAACTATTTTATTTATTTTCTCTATTTTATATATAAATGCAGCCCGAGAGGAACATTACACACATCCACAGTATGTACTGTATAGTTCAATGTTAATTGACAATAAATATTGTTGTTTTTGAATTGTACTTTATTTGATTGACAGTCAGTTGTTGTTGTTCTCTAACTGGACCTCGTTGAATTTTAGTTGATAGACTGTATTACAGTGGACATCTGCAACCCTAGAAAACAAGATAACATTAGGATAATCAATGTATACAACCCATGTCCAAATCTAACCACTGATATATTTAAAGAGATAGCAGGAAATAAACATAGGAAGGAAGTTTGGTGTGGTGATTTCAATGCACACAACCGTCTATGGGCAGCAACCATACAGACAGTAACGGAAACATAGTGGAAGAAATGCTGGAGGAAAGAACACTATTATGCCTTAATGATGGACATGGCACAAGAGTAGATGTTCACAGGGGGAACGTCTCATGCCTGGATCTGACATTAGTGTCAAACTGTTTGGTTCATGTGAATGGTTTGTTTTGAATAACTCCACTGTAGGAAGTGACCATTATCCAGTGCTTCCTAAAATGAATAATAATGTATATATTGTTATGGAAATCTCAGGACCCAAAACACGGCTAAAGAGTATAAGTCAGAGTAAAAAAGAAATAAATGGTGAATCGTAAAAGCTGTCTTTTGGTCATTTATTTGAAACTTCAAATACACGATACAATAAGGTACAAATGTCACAGGTCTGGCAGAGTCTGAAAAGTCTACCCAGAGAGTGCGAAGAACAAAAACAAAAGCAGAGATTATATGGGGAACAGAGGGGAAAATGATAAATCTGGATTCACACGGTTAGAACTGTTTATGAGACACCATCTGGCCTTATGGCCTTCAGAAGGAGATAGCAGAACAGTTCTCGGAGCAGGGATGTATGATGTGTCTGTGTGAGAATCCCAGCAGTCAAAGCAGTTCTGGCCTTGACTGAGGAGGGGAAGGAGAGGAGGAAGAGAAACAAAAATTGTTCCTTAAAGAGGAACAATAATGGTGAAAGCACAACAAGAGGAAATAACATTCATTTGGTTTAAGCATATGAAGGATATTATAAGGTAGCACATGAAATATTTCCACGACAATATGCAGGAAGGAGGTGTGATAACCAGGAGGTGCTTTGCTAAAGCTGATTGGGGGAAATGTAGGATATGGTGTGAGGAGTCGGTACACCTGCTAACATCAGAGGGTAAGCACAGAGGTCATTGCAAGCCACATAACGCAACATATACTAAATGCAGCAGAGAACAGTATACCCAAAGCAACAACCAAGGGTAGGGAGAAAGTGGTGCCATGGTGGAATGAGGAATGCAGCAGGGCTACTAAAGAGCGAAACGATGCACTTAGAGAATTAAAGAAACATGACACAAAAATAATGCAGACGCACAGGATCACTCCCAAATGTAACGTAATGCCCTTCCCTTTTTAGACATCATAGTAAACCAAGTGCGATCAAGCTGGGTTTGCACATGTACAGACAATTGGGGCTTTGTTTAAAACATGTTGTGGTTTGTGTTCCAGCTGTCAATCAGCTGGGCGTAGCGTGTCCATTGCAGCCTGTGCATTTCAAGCAGCAGCAACTCTATCCACCTTGTCAAATGAAATAAAACAAATGTGTTGTGTTATATCAGCTGCACAATTGGGCGAAAATATATGGTGTTCTTCTCAAGGGCGGTTCTAAGGGGGGCCAGTAACACTGACCTTGGACCCCCTGTGGCCCCCTGGAAATTAAAAGTTTATGATTAAACGTTATTTGTCATCGTTGGAGCCAGTATTTTGATTTGATAAGAAAGGCCACCTAATGGTGACGTCTGTAGTCAACGCACTATAAAGGACTACAATTCCCACGCCGCCTGCGCTGAAGCCACAGTGATGGGCAACCTGTTGGAGAGACGCCGTCGAGGAACAGTTTTAACCATACACGTACACAAATCGTACAAGTACCCTTTAAGTTATGAAGTTATAGAAGCCTTACCAAGAAGAAAGAATACCGTTGTTTGTTATTTGATTTGAGTTTTGCCTCTTTGTTTTGAATATTGTAAAGGCCTCTTTCTTTGTTGCTTGTGTAAAAGTTTGTTATTTTATTTTGAGCAAACACATCGCAACATCATCCAAACCATCGGAGGCCGAGTAACTCTTCAACGGTAAGTAATATAAAGGAAAGGAAACGAGTTAGAAGTGTCTGTTTAGGCGTCTCGTGGCTTGATAGAAAAACAAGGGATGAAGCCACGACAATCGTTCTAGTCGGACCCATTAGAGCGTAAAAACTGGAGCTATAAGTATCTGAAATAAATATGTACTGAAAGAATAACTGCATGCATTGTTTCTTATGCGCAATTACTTCATTCTGTCTTTGTCTTTTTCGTCCTGCACTTATTGGGCCCCCCTCAGAAAATAACTGGCCGCCAGTCAAATTCAACAACTTCAGTCTAATGCAAAAATAAATACATTTATGTCATCAAGTTTTTTTGATCTAGCACATTTTAACAAGGCAAGATGTTACTCCGCGGAAAGTGTTGCTCTATCTTTATGATACAAAACTAATCCCATAGAAGCAGGGATGCTAGTACTTACGTGTGTACCATGTCTCAACGACTCACAAAGTCAGGCTTTCAAAAGAAAGGAGAGAAAGACAAGAGAGAGGGACTAAAGGGTGACAGTATGTCATCCAGTTTTTCAAAACATTGAGTGAGTGTGGTCCATGAGTGGTGGAAATGAGTCTGTTAGCTAAGTGTAGTCCATTGTAAATAATCATTTTAATGTTTTCTGACATTAAAGGTGGGGAAAGTTCGAGAAACCGGCTCGAGATACGCTTTTTGTAATATTCCATGGAATACTCTTAACATCCCGATGGCAATGAATATCTGAAGTGCTTTGACAAAAAATCCATGAAAAAACGTCATCTGTGGAAACCATGTGCACAAACTTATCTCGTGCCCTCATTGGTCATGTGCACGTTCGTGTGTGTTGGAGGAGGTGCTCTGTAAGGAAGTGGCAGATTTTCTCCGGTTTTGTATTTTTAAATTCTAGCGCACTCGAGCTGGTTTCTCCGAAATTACGAAATTAAATCATAACCACATAAATAAAGTACTCAAATTTCCCTTTAAGTACTGTTAATGTCTTCACAGAAAATTCAGAGGAATCATGCATCTGCTGATGTAAATGACTATAGTACATAAACAATAGGATGCGGGTGGTGTCATATAACACACGTGGCCTACGTGTGGGGCACAGTGCTGGTGATAAAGCGAGGCGGCTGGTTGTTGATAAACTGTTGGAGGAATGTGATATTCTGTGTTTACAAGAGACATGGTTACCTAAGCAAGATTTGGAAAGGCTGAATACATTACATGCTAATTTTCATGGAGTTGGAGAGTCAACTACTGATCTCTGTGATAAAATTGCCCATGGCAGGATACCTGATGGTGTGGCGATTCTCTGGAACAGTAAATATGATCCTTTGGTTACAGTGGTAAGATTGGACGTCGACTGGGCCATTGGTATAGAGATCAAGTATGAAAATAGGTCATTTATTATCATAAATATTTACACACCTTATGAATCATATGAAGATGAATATGAATATCGCAATAGAATGGCATTTGTTAACGCATTCATTAAGGATAATGCCACAACCTGTGTGTATGTAGTGGAGGACTTGAATGCTGACATTTCGGATGTTAAATCTCTGTTTGGCAAATGTTTACTGCATTTTTGTAATGATAATAATCTCATACTGTCAAGTACATCTCTTTTACCTGAGAAAAGCTTTACATATATTAGTGAAGCATGGCATACTGTGTCATGGCTAGATCACTGTATATGCACAGTTGATGCACACGCTTCTCTGGACAACATTGACATTTGTTATGAGTTGGCCACTACAGATCACATTCCTTTTGTATTGACCCGAAATGTTGAAAATATTCCGGTGCTATCTGTTGATGACAATAAAACATACACAGGGAGGCTGGATTGGTCAAGGTTAAGTGAGAAGGATATTAATCACTACACCTCACTCACTGACAAATCATTAGACTTGGTTGTAATTCCTAGAGAAGCCATGCTGTGCAGTGACACCAACTGTAACAATGCGCAGCATGGTAGTGATCTATGTTTTACATATGATCTTATCATTGATGTGTTAAATGCCTCAAGTGAGGGTTTTTACAACAGTAAGAAAAAGGAGCATAGTATAAAACCTGGATGGCATGAACATGTGTCTGAGCTTCACACTGCTACGAGAGATGCTTTTAAATTGTGGGCCGAATCAAGAAGGCCGAGGCAGGAGTCTTTGTTTGAACATAAACAATCCACCAATGCCAAATATAAGTATGCTGTCCGCTTCATTAAAAAAAGTGAGGACACAATGAGGGCTGACTCACTTGCCAGAAAGCTGCGCAACAATAGTTGCTATGATTTCTGGAAAGAGGTGAAAGTCATAAACAGCTGTAAGACTCCCTTACCGTCTTCCATTGAAGGAGTGTGTGGGTCAGGCAGCATCGCAGAACTGTGGCGACAACACTATCATGAATTTTTCAACTGTGTTAAGAGTGATGCATTTGTGGTTGAAAAGGTTGACTCCACTGAAAACGTTACAGTTAGATCAGAGGAAGTCTACAACACTATAATGAAACTAGAAGATAACAACGCTTGTGGCCCGGATCTCATCTCAGCTGTACACTTAAAACATGCCAGTCTTAAGCTTGCTCCTCTTCTTGCTCTGTGTCTTACTGGTTTCCTTAATCATGGTGTCTTACCAGATTCCATGTTATCTGTGCTACTTGTGCCAGTCATCAAGGATAAAGCTGGGAAGATTAATGGCATTGATAATTACAGACCCATTGCTTTAGCTAGCATTCTCTCCAAAGTGTTGGAGAAAATTCTGTTTGATCGACTGGAAAGGTATATTACCACAGCTGACAACCAGTTCGGTTTTAAAAGAAAACACGGCACAGATATGTGTATTTTTGCTTTAAAAGACATTATAGCAAAATACAGAAGCCATAATTCCACCATGTTTCTGTGTTTTATTGATGCTTCCAAGGCATTTGATCGACTGGATCATTTCAAATTATTTGACAAAATGTGCCAGAGAGGGGTACCCGAGTCAATCAATCAATGTTTATTTATATAGCCCAATATCACAAATGTTACATTTGTCTCAGTGGTCTTCACAGTGTGTACAGAATATCAGTATGACGATACGACACCCTCTGTCCTTAGACCCTCACATCGTACAAGGAAAAACTTCCAAAGAAAACCCAGTTTAAAGGGAAAAATGGGAGAAACCTCAGGGAGAGCAACAGAGGAGGGATCCCTCTCCCAGGACGGACAGACGTGCAATAGATGCCGTGTGTAAATTGAGAAAGATAATACATTTGCAACATAGGTAGTCCAAATGTTTGGAAATGCATGTGTGTATAATAGGAAGATGAATCCACGAGGATATCCATCCAGGACCGATGATCCAGGACCACAGCCACGACTCAAGATCCAGCGCTCGCGATCCAGGACACAAGACCGCAGGATCATCCATGACTCCGGATCCCAGCGTATATAGACCCCAAAAAGGAAAGACATTTGGGGAAGCTGGGTTAATCGGAACATGAGAGTACACAGGTATAGACAGAGAGAAGGAAGAAGTAAGATGTCCCCCGACAAACTAAGCCTATATCAGCAAAACTAGGGGCTGAATCTAATCAGCCCTAACTATAAGCTTTATTAAAAAGGAAGGTCTTAAGCGCACTCTTAAAAACGGATAGGGTGTCTGCCGCCCGAACACAAACTGGAAGCTGATTCCACAAATGTGGAGCTTGATAAGAAAAGGCTCTGGCTCCCATTGTACTTTTAGAGACTCTAGGAACAACCAACAACCCTGCATTCTTGGAACGCAATGCCCTAGTAGGACAGTAGGGTATAATGAGTTCTTTAAGGTCAGATGGCGCCTGCCCATTAAGGGCTTTGTAGGCGAGAAGAAGAATTTTAAATTCTATCCTGTGTTCTATAGGGAGCCAGTGTAAGGCAGCCAGAACAGGAGTAATGTGGTCCCTTTTCCTAACTCTGGTTAGTACACGAGCCGCAGCATTTTGAATCAGCTGAAGCGACTTGATTGACTTCTTGGTACTCCCTGATAATAAAGAGTTACAATAATCCAGCCTAGAAGTAACAAATGCATGGACTAGTTTCTCTGCATCGCTTTGAGGCAAGATATGCCTGATTTTTGCAATGTTACGTAGATGGAAGTAGGCGGTCCTTGAAATTGATTTTATGTGGGCGTTAAAGGATAAATCCTGATCAAATATAACACCAAGATTCCTTACAGTCTCACTGGAGGCCAAATTAATGCCATCCATAGTTAGTATATCTTTAGATAATTTGTTTCGTAGATTCTTCGGGCCAAGTACAATAACTTCAGTTTTGGTCGTGTTTAACATCAAAAAGTTTAAGGTCATCCACGTTTTTAAGTCCTTGAGGCAGTCTTGAATTGTATTTAGATGATTAATTTCATCAGGCTTGATTGATAAATATAGTTGAGTATCATCCCGCACAACAATGAAAGTTTACAGAATGATTCCTTATAATATTGCCTAACGGAAGCATATATAATGTGAACAAAATAGGTCCGAGCACTGAGCCCTGTGGCACTCCATGGCCAACTTTGGTTTGCGTTGAAGATTCATCGTTAACACGTACAAACTGAGAGCGTTCAGATAGATAGGACCGCATAGGAGGCAGGGATGCTAGTACTTACGTGTGTACCATGTCTCAACGACTCACAAAGTCAGGCTTTCAAAAGAAAGGAGAGAAAGACAAGAGAGAGGGACTAAAGGGCGACAGTATGTCACCCAGTTTTTCAATTGAGTGAGTGTGGTCCATGAGTGGTGGAAATTACTAGTGATGGCGAGATGAAGCCTTATGAAGCTTTGAAGCTTTCCAGCCCATTGGTTCGCAAAAGGGTTCATCTCATGAGGCTTCATCATGGGCTTCATTTGAACACAAACCCCCCTGTTGGTCAAACGTGTGTAAAACAGGCAGATTGGACTTCTCAACAGTGTGCTCTATCTCACACCGAGTTCCCATTGAGTAAAGCCTTAGAATAACTCTAAACAACGAACAGTAAATCATATTTTCATGTTAACAATATTGTATTTATTCCAGTTTAATGATTGTGATTGAAAAGCCTAAGGAGGCTGGTAAACATTGCAAAGAGAGATTTATATTCCTTAATAATATTCATAAACTTAACCATGTTGTAGCCTGAGAAAGGCTAAACCATATCAAAGAATACATTTATTAACTACATTATCTCATTTAGCTGTACCTTTTATAAACAACAAAAAATACGTATTGACGAGTCGTTGAACCAGGGACCCTGCGGTCAGGAGTCAACTGCTTTCAGGCTGAGCCAGCAGCACACACACTAAAGCTCCTGAAAACACTGAAATATATTTAGTCCTGTATTTATTGATGTTTTTATTCCTACATTTATTTATGCTTGTATCTATTTATTATGACATGTTCCGACCTCTATATGAGTGAGGGTCTGAGCTCTCTTGATTCCATCGTGTCACCGGGCCCGGGTACAGGAGGGGTAATATGGTTCTTAGTATACATCCATGGGTATTATGAGCGTCGTGGTTCAACGGTTCAACCGATCTGAATCGCTTCGTGAAGCAGTCACGTGGTATCGACAGGCAGCGAGGCTTCGTTTGTCATCGGTGACGTCACTGGCCCAAAACGATACAAGTCTCGGTACGTGCTTCACAAAAAGCTTCGGGGATTACTCGACACACGCTCCGAAGCCTCGCCGCAATACATAACATCACTAGTAAATTAGTCTGTTAGCTAAGCGTAGTCCATTGTAAATAATCATTTTAATGTTTTGCTGACATTAAAGGTGGGGAAAGTTCGAGAAACCGGCTCGAGATACGCTTTTTGTAATATTCCATGGAATACTCTTAACATCCCGATGGCAATGAATATCTGAAGTGCTTTGACAAAAAATCCATAAAAAAACGTCATCTGTGGAAACCATGTGCACAAACTTATCTCGTGCCCTCATTGGTCATGTGCACGTTCGTGTGTGTTGGAGGAGGTGCTCTGTAAGGAAGTGGCAGATTTTCTCCGGTTTTGTATTTTCAAATTCTAGCGCACTCGAGCTGGTTTCTCCGAAATTAAATCATAACCACATAAATAAAGTCCTCAAATTTCCCTTTAAGTACTGTTAATATCTTCACAGAAAATGCAGAGGTTTATTTCACTCCTCTTTTAGCTGACATTTAATAAATGCAGGTACATTTTTAGCAGCTATTCATACTAAATCAGTTGTCCCTCCGCCTGGTGCCAGGACCAACAGATCCATCTTTAGGCTCCGCAGCCCTGTCCCCCCATAAGGCTGTGCAGTCTTGCCATGCTGTCCATTGAAAGCCAGTTGGCTAGAAAGCTGGACTTCAAGGACTTGATCAGTGACTTAGCCTGTAAGAAGGCTAGGCGCTGGGCTCTTGGTGAGTAACGCGGAGCCAGGGCTCGTAATAACTGTTAAAGGGCAAAGCTATGGTAATGATATTGGATCACTACACAGAAGATGCATGATGAGAAAAATACTTTTCATTTCCATTTCCGTTTTGTTGTCCGTTTACACTTTAATACCCGCTTATTTTGTAGTTTGTATGTATATTTAATTAAAAAATCTGCTGCTTATTTTTTTTTGTTATAGCATGTTATAAATGATAATATTGGTGTTAATGTTCACTTTATTTTGAATGTAAGAGGTCATGTATATTTAAGTTATATTTATTTAGATTTATGAATGTTCCATTCAAAAATGTTATTAAAAAGGCATGTACTCCATAAAAGATGACATGAGGTCTATTGTCAGGAATGTTAGTGTTATGTCAAATAGTGAATTCTACTGCAGCAGAATGTTGCACGTCTGCACAGTGTTATATGTTCACCGCTCAGTGTCAGTAAATATAGTGCAGTTAGTATTGGACTACAAGATAGATGCAAGCCTGTACAGGTGGAGTTATTTAAAGCATCAATGAGTGGGTTGGGTTCTGGAGGTGTGGTTACAGCATTGTGCTTGGTTTGGCGTGGCCTGGGCCTGGTGGTGGGGCACAATGTGATATATTTTCATGGGGCCCAAAATCACTGGCGGCAGCCCTGCCCGCGGGCACCGTGTTGGCTACCCCTGCTCTGGACCTTCACACTCACGCGTCTCAAACAGCCTGTTTGAGACGCGTTGCGGCTCGCCTCGAAAGTAGACGAGAATAGCCGATCGCAGCCGGAATTCACACACGTGTTTAATCGTTAATGTCAGATATGTACTAAGTAAATACATATGTTCCTGCTCAAGATTAGATTCAACTTTATTGTTATTGCACATATTACAGGTACTGAGAGAACGAAATGTAGTTTAGCTTCCAACCAGTTGCAACAAGCAGTAAAGTGAAGTAATGTAAAGTAAAGTACACAATCTACAGAATAAAATATAGAATGAAAACGGTAAGCAGTATAGTATAACATATATAGATATTCATTTCATGATGATAAACATTGTGGAACAATGATGAAAAATGGGAATGGATGTGGCGACGTAAAACTGACACAAAACAACAAACTTTTGCCAGCCAATTGGAGAGTTTCATCAGCAGCACGTGGTAAAAACCACCAATAAGCGCTCAGCTCGAGATACCAGTGAGTGGTTTCCCATCAAGCATTTCGCTTCCGCAGCTCGTGGAGAGGAACTGCGCCGCCTCGCCGCGCCTCGCTCTCAAGTCTGCGGGCGTCTTTGTCCCGCGAGATTTCAACGTCTCATGTGGGCGAGCCTCCAGAGCAAGTCGGACAAAATAACTAACCTGAAGAAACACACTCCTCAATGTCAGTTTCGGTACTATAATGACAAGGATGACGACACCCTGAAACAGAGCAATGCAGCAAGATAAGCTGACAAAGTACTAGATAGATACTAGATAAGATGAGCTGACAAAGTACTAGATACATGCATGTCATGACCAATACACATATTTTATTACATAGAGTAAAGACACACCAAACAAACAATCGTACATGAATGAGTGGATGAACGTCTCAACTCGAGGCGGTGTGAATGAACAATATTTCAAATATTGTTCATTCACACCGCCTCGAGTGTGAATGAACAAAAGGATTGACTACCCTCACTATCACCACAATCGCCGATGCTAGCGTTAGAATTTCTCCCCCAGGCTTAAATGGTGTATTATAGAATGATCACACCGGTGACAGTACTCTTCAAAGGGTTCACAAAATTTGACTACTACTCTTACTGTTTAACATGTTGGGTTACTTAATGTTACTTCATATTAAGGCTAATAAAAATGACACGGCTGTAATGCTAACTAACGTGCTAGCTACTAGCTAGGTAGCTAACTTGATCCAGTCACTCCTGGTCCTTTCATCAGACGGGAAGCGAAAGAACGAGCAAGACCCATTGCTGGTATGATAACAACCTGGTACTAAGCACACAGGTATCTGGTTAAAGTTATCTTATCTTAGCCAGCGCCATATAGATAGATTATATCTATATGGCGCTGATCTTAGCTTTCTCTTAGTGGAGGAAAACAATTGTGACATAACTTACGCAACTCTGGGATTAGTAGTCTTTGTAGTTGCGTATTTTTCATAGTCTTATATTTCAACAGTTTTACGACGAACTGTGACTTTTTTTGACATGGAAATTATTTTTTAAGATTGACAAACATCATATGTGTAATTCATGACACTATTCAAACGGGATCGAAAGATACGTTTTCTCTATCCATTGACTTCAATACATTATTTTTCCAAAAGAAAGTCCAATGGAGCGGAAGTAGATGGGGGGGGGTGACTTCGCCACTCTATAGATGGGAATTGTTTATTGTAAACTGTGAAAAAAACAAAATATGCTTAATTGCGGCTCCGACACTCTTAAAACCACTATGGGTTTTCTCCTGAGTGAACACGAAGATGTGATTTGAGAGCACCTGATTGAGTGAACGTTTTCCCACACTCTTCACACCAGTACGGTTTTTCTCCAGTATGAATACGGTGATGTTTTTGTAGACCACCTGATGTAGTGAAAGTTGTCCCACACTCTTCACACCTGTACGGTTTTTCTCCAGTGTGAATACGGTGATGTCTTTTGAGAGCACCTGATGTAGTGAACGTTTTCCCACACTCTTCACACCAGTACGGTTTTTCTCCAGTGTGAATACGGTGATGTCTTTTGAGAGCACTTGATGTACTGAACGTTGTCCCACACTCTTCACAGCTGTACGGTTTTTCTCCTGTGTGAATACGTTGATGTGATTTGAGACCACATGATGTACTGAAAGTTTGTCCCACACTCTTCACACTGTACGGTTTTTCTCCAGTATGAATACGGTGATGTCTTTTGAGATGACTTGATGAAGTGAACGTTTTCCCAACACTCTTCACAGCTGTAAGGTTTTTCTCCTGTATGAATATGTTGATGTGATTTGAGAGCACCTGATGTACTGAAAGTTGTCCCACACTCTTCACAACTGTAAGGTTTTTCACCAGTATGAATACGGTGATGTCTTTTGAGAGCACCTGATGTAGTGAAAGTTGTCCCACACTCTTCACAGCTGTAAGGTTTTTCTCCCGTGTGAATACGTTGATGTGATTTGAGATGACCTGAGTTAGTGAAAGTTGTCCCACACTCTTCACAGCTGTAAGGTTTTTCTCCCGTGTGAATACGTTGATGTGTTTTGAGAGCACCTGATTTAGTGAAAGTTGTCCCACACTCTTCACAGCTGTAAGGTTTTTCTACTGTATGAATACGTTGATGTGTTTTGAGATGACCTGATTGAGTGAAAGTTGTCCCACACTCTTCACAGCTGTACGGTTTTTCTCCTGTGTGAATACGCAGGTGGCATTTTAAATTTCCAGATGTTGTAAAGGATTTGTCACATTGCTGACAGCTGTGACGTCTCTCTCTTCCTTTCGGTTTCTAGAACAGACGGACAGAAAAAGAGAGAAAGTCAATCTAAAAAGCATAAATACACAAGTTAACACAATAAAAACTCACTTAAAGTGGACCTATCATGCTATATTTGAACAATATATTGTAGGGCCATACCTATATAAAGTATATAAATATAGTTTTTATTCAAAATACCAAAAAGATGCTGCATTTTAGCCACGCCTCATTTCGCTCCATTTGCTCTTTCCAGCGCTGTTTTTGCAGGGGGCTGATTCTGTGAGCTGCAGCTGACCACGCCCCCCTGTAACTGACCACGCCCCCCTGCAGGAGAGGGGAGCGTGCTCTGAGATCAGCTGCTGGGCTGCAGCGGGGAGAAGAGGGGGAGAAAAAGAGATCTCCGTCCACCGTGTTTTATTCTTATAGAAGAAAGAAGAGAAGTAAACGGGGCAGAAACCCTCCTTTTTACGCAGCGGTCCAGACATAGACATCAGACGGCGACTCATATTCAGTGTGAAGTACCTTTGGCATCAGGGCAGGGATATCTAGATAGTTTCCAAGGTTTGACATCATGAATTGTGCTACTTTTAAAGCAAGCAACGATGTTTTCAAATCTGTAATCAAAAAGCTCCTCAAAATACGCTATGGAAGCAGTTCCTGCCGTTGCTACGTAAGTTCAAACGGTAACAACGGACTATTTCTCTTAGCGGATGCATGTCAATTTAAATCAACACAACAATTTTTTCATCCATAAAAGCATTTAAATTAATATTGGGAGTCATATTGTTTCTTTGTTGAGAATGTGGCTGTGTGATAAGCGGGATAATGTGCACATTGCAAAATGTGGAGAATAAACAGAAGGGCAACCATGGCAACCATGCAAGGGAAGTCTTCTTCGCTGCTTTTGTGGCAGACTACAGCGCCACTTACAGGCCTGGCATATGTACTACAGCGTCTCCAGCGCTTTCGAGCAGCAATGGCCGGCCGTGGCCCAACCTCTCATTCCCCTGATAGGGTGGAGAGTTGACCAATAGCCGTAGCACCACTTTACTGACGTCAGTAAAGTGTTCAAATCTGGATCAGTCTGTATCAGATCCGTTGCAGCCCCTTTTTTAGAGATTTGGGTATGGAGGAAAATAGAGGGGTTGTGTTTTCTGACACTTGTGAGTTCCCTGGAACACCGGGGACACATGTTCATGTATAAAATACGTACTAAAGCGCATTTTGCATGATAGGTCCCCTTTTATAAACCTGAGTTAGAGATGTCCCGATCCGACCACGTGATTTTCAAAAAATCGGGGATCGGGATTTTTTCTTTTTTCTATAAATTTTTTTATTTAATGTTACAAAACAAAAATGACCATGTTCACGTCTTAAAGTCATCCTGAGGACTTCGTTTTGGTTTAAAATGATACAACATCATGTATGTGTTGCTTTCTTTGGGCTTGTTTTCATAGACCTGGTTGCTTATTTCTCTGAAATCTGGCAACAGAGTGGGCGCAGTGTCTAATAGTAGCAGTAAGCTAACGAGAGGCTACGTTCAGCTGGTGACTCGGGAGTCGGGACAGAGAAAATGTCAGGAGTTTGGAAGTATTATAAAATTGAAAGCGAAGGCAGTGTAACAGCCAGATGCAATGTTTCCAAGGCAGAGGTTGTGTCAAAATGTGTCTTCGGGTCAATGCGACTGATTTCGAGCAGGTCACATATACCAGAGGTGGGGGACTCGAGTCACATGACTTGACTCACATGACTTGACTCGAGTCTAATGAGTTGACTCGAGTCTAATGAGTTGACTTGCCTAATTTTGGACTTGAGACTTGCCTAACATTGATAAAAGACTCGACTTGACTTTGACTTGGTATTCATGACTTGAGACTTAGGCTTGAGACAGATGACTCCAAAGGACTTTACTTTTTAAAATAGAATATTTGCATTTGTTTTTGTATTGTACGAAGCCCCTAGAGGGCAATGAAAGAAAAACGAGAGAGAAAGTCTCTTCTCGTTCGCAGGAGAAAGTAGGAAGTGGAGCGCACAGGAGACAGCCGTTTCATTGCAGACTGTTATGTTTATGTGGGGAAATACATACATTATTTGAGATATATTTCAAACTCGGACTTCATTTTAGGGACATTTCGGCCAGGGGTGTAGAGTTATTTGTTCAAGCACCGGATCGGCAAAACAGGAGTCTGTGAACCAGTCTGCCTTGACCTATGTATTCATGTCTGACTCTCACAGTATCTGCTGCTTCATAGAAGAAAACCCTCCTTCACTTTCATGAAATCTCTGCAGCACCAGGAGGCAGTAACGTGTAACTCAGCAGAATCTGAGAAGAGCAGCACCAGCTGCAAAGAGCTGTGCCTTCACTGTGTTTACCTTCATTAGAACAGCTAACGAGCGACCGCAGGCGGCTGCTCACACACACACACCACACACACACACACACACACACACACCACACACACACACACACACACACACCACACACACACACACACACACACACGTTGTTAATCTTGAAAATAAAACGCTAGTTTCATAACCACTGTCTTTTAACTGATTTAAACTGGGGTTATTCATCAGGATTTCGTAGGACTTCACTTGCTTGACTCTCACCCCAGTAACTTGAGACTTGCACATGTATGACTTACTCCCAACTCTGGTAGACAGGAGACAGAGGGAGACGGCATCCTGTCACTGCGAGTCTCAGTATGCTCCGTTCCTCGTGTTTTTTTTTCCCAAAGTAGAAATTCTCGGCATGACGTTAAGACCCTTAACCCAGCGGCAGAGGACACTGTGTTCACGAGCTGCAACTCAGCCACCCCGATGCACCGGCAATAGTGCTCGGGGACATGAAGCAATGTCGCCTGGAGACTGTGTTACCTGGGTTCCAGCAGTGTGTTAGGGATCACAGCAGGAAATACAATATCCTGCACAAATGCTTTGTTAATGATAAAGGAGCCTATGTGTCTAAATACAGACACCAATACTGACCTCTGATCATAATGTTGTGAATATGATACCAGTGGATAAGACCAAACTCAAGGGAACCAGAAAATAAAGTAATAAGGACATGGACAAATGAAAGTGTTTTGATTGGACATATTGGGAAATTGTTCAGGAAGGTTCACTCGATGAAATAACTACTGTTACCAAAGACTATATTAACTTCTGTGTTCCCACTAAAGAAATACAAATCTATCCAAGTAATAAATCATATGTGACTAAGGACATTACAATAAGTTATAAAAACCAGGAAAATAGCTTTCAAAAGCAAAGACTATGGAGCACTTGAACAGACAGAGGGAGAACTGAAAGTCTAATTGAGGGAATCAAAACACACAGAGAGCTTTTGGGAAATGCTTTTAAAGCCAAAGACCCCAAAAAAGTGTGAGACACCATGAGAACCGTGACAGGAATGACCTCTTCAGCTAAACCTATTGTGACGCACAAGACATACTTGATCCATACCAATGTGCCTATAAGCAAGGGGGTGGTACTGCTGCTGCTCTGGTTCACATCATCACTAAACATTTAGATAAACGTCACACCTATGCAAGAGCCCTCTTCCTAGACTTCTCAGCAGCAACAAAATACAAGCAGACATCTTGGTGTCAAGAATGGCCAAAATGGAAGTAAATCCATCCCTGATTTACTGGTATGCCGCTTTCCTCACCAGGAGAGAGCAACTTGACCAAACCCTGTCATCTGCCATCACAACCAATGTAGGGCCCCAGGGCTGCAGGGAGTTCAGCTGTGCTCTCAGCTTCTTTTAGCTTCTTTTGATGACTTTACTGAACTGCTGTCTATAGTGTGTTTTGACTTTGACCGTCTAGTCATTGTTGGTGATTTTAACATCCATGTTGACAACCCCCAGGACAGAGGGGCTAAAGAACTGTTTTGTGTTCTTGATAACTATGGTGGGGACTCTCTCATGACATCCAACTATAGGCCCATCAGTATCTTACCATAGTATCCAAGGTATTTGAGAAATTGATTGCCAAACAAATCAATCATCTCAACAACAGCTCCTTTCCACTGCAATTTGGATTCAGGGCTAATCACTCAACAGAAACAGCGACATGCTTCTTCGTGGAGAAAGATAAGGCATCAATGGACAGGGGTGGGGTTGTGGAGGCCGAGTTCCTTGACTTACGGAAAGCTTTTGACACTGTTATTCACAACATCTTATTGCAAAAAATATTCAACTTAAATGTTTCTATAGAATTCACCAACCTCTTTAATTCGTATCTTTCATCCCGCTCTTAATGTGTTCAAATTGAGAATTATAAGTCTAGTGTTTGTCAACTGGAGTACCGCAGGGCTCTGTATTGGGCTCAATCCTGTTTAGTATGTACATAAATGATCTGCCTTCTGTGTGTGGAGAATGTGATATATTAATGTATGCTGATGACACAGTTGTTTCAAGTACAAGTACTGAGGAGTACATATTGACACAATTAATTAGTTAAGACCCTTTTATCTGCCTAGAGAATTCGGGTGTATTTTACCGTTTGTTGTTTACGTGCCTCCCAGCGGCAGAGGACACCGTGTTCACGAGCTGCAACTCAGCCACCCCGATGCACCGGCAATAGTGCTCGGGGACATGAAGGAATGTCGCCTGGAGACTGTTACCTGGGTTCCAGCAGTGTGTTAGGGATCACAGCAGGAAAGACACTATCCTGGACAAATGCTTTGTTAATGATAAAGGAGCCCATGTGTCTAAATACAGACACCAATACTGACCTCTGATCATAATGTTGTGAATATGATACCAGTGGATAAGACCAAACTCAAGGGAAGTCAACCAGAAAAGAAAGTAATAAGGACATGGACAAATGAAAGTAGGGAGCAGTTGAAAGCCTGTTTTGATTGGACAGATTGGGTCATGTTTCAGGAAGGTTCACCAGATGAAATAACTACTGTTACCAAAAAATGTCAAAAATGGCCAAAATGGAAGTAAATCCATCAATAATTTACTGGTATGCCGCTTTCCTCACCAGGAGAGAGCAACTTGACCAAACCCAAATAATTGTTTGCAACCAAATGTCTCAAAGACAGTGTGTATGTTCTTCTCCAAGGGCCACAGCATTATAACAGAACAAGATGTTTTCTTTTCTGGAAGGAGACTTCAGGTTGTCTCGGAGTACAAGTACTGAGGAGTACATATTGAAACAAACCTCAAATTAAAACCCATATCAAAAAGGTCTGCAATAAAGTAAAGTTCAATCTGTCAAATTACAGATACATTAGAAACTTGCTATCATCTGCAGCAGCTAAGCTATACCTTCACTCCATGGTCCTCTCCCACATCAGCTACTGTCTGATCAGCTGGTCTGATGCTCACTCTGCAGCTCTAAGGCCACTGGAATCACTGTATAAACACGGACTCAGAACGAGAGAGGTGCGGCTAGGGGAGACGCACCATCCCATTTAGGAAGAGCGCATTCAGCCAGGCTGTCTTTCATTCCATGCATCCCATCAATGGAATTCAATACCTCAACCAATGAGAGTCCTCATCCTACTACACATTCAAGCACAGTGTTACAAAGTGGCTCATTAATAATCAACAGTGTCAGCGCTGATGTGTGGGTGTAGGTGTGTGTATGAGTGCGTATTGTACATTTTTTATTTATTATCATGACTTGCTCTTATCTGTATTCAGTGATGTCATCTATTCTAAATATGTACAATGGTATAACAATGTCGTGGTATTTTTATTATTGCTTTTAGGATGTCAATCACCATCTGGCAAAGGGACTATCGGTGAAAACTAGCCTTTTGGCTAATTCGAGTACTTTTACATGTTTTTAATATGTTGATTAATGTACACTGTCCCTTGTTTTAAATAAATCAATTCTATGGACTGACTCAGCATGTGACGGAGCCCACGCACAACAAGGGGCACACTCTGGACTTAATGATCTCAAAGGGTCTTATAGACAGACATACTTTATTGTCATTTCAACAAGACAAAGAGTGTACTATTAAAACGAAATGTTGTTGACAGGAAGAGGACAATATAAAAACTTGCTAAAATTGTACATATAAATAAATAATAGTGTGTGTTTAGATGAAAGCCCGGTGGCGATCTGTTAATCCATTACACTGATTATACAGTAAAGCCATCGAAAATAATATGATGTACAGTACAAGTAGCCTACTTCTGGGTCTCTGCATTTCATTCAAGCTCGGCTCTGTGTGTGCAGCACGAACGCATTTTGTGAGTGTGCAAGTGGTAACGTGGAATGTTGATGTTAGCAGCCGTGACTTGTATACCTAGGCCCTCTGACCAGTGGCGTATCTGTGGGTGGGCTCTGGCCCACCAACATGCACGTCTGGCCCACCCACAGCCAATCAGCGCTTCATAGCGCAGAGCCGGGAAGCCCAGAAGGAAGTGCCACAAACTGCAGTTCATCTAGTGGCCGACAGGGGATGGATGCAAAAAGGAGCAATTCCCATAGACCATATGTTAAAATGCCCAACTTTACAGCAGAAATAAACATGTTTCTAGCCTGGATCCAATAAAACGTATTCTGGATATAGTTAGATTCCACCTTCATGACAATGGAATAGGGAGTGCATTTTTTTACCGTGAGTTTTTATAGTAAGTGAAGTAACTTTTGCCGTGAGTGAATGAACGAGGGGGTGGGGCAGTTTACACACACGCAGCTGCTACATGCAGCAACACACACACGGAGGAGATGGCGGAGAGAACGCGCTCCGAGCTGTGGTTAAACTATAGCCGTGTCGATGTGGACAATACTCGTTACCAAAAGTGCAATAAGAGTTTAGCATGTAAGGGCGGTAACACGAGCAATTTGTCTAAACATTTAGCAAAAGTGCTCCACATCCAGACGGAGGAATGCACCGGGTTCGACTGTCTTTCCAGCAGCTCTGTAGCTCCGTCCAGAGGAACTTTCCACGTCAGGTGTTATGTATGCTCGCAGCACCACACGGAGCTAACTACATTATACAAACATAATGATTAGAGGTAACAGAGTTATTTAGTTTGTTAAAGTTTCAGCTATTCTGTTCACAGTTCTGTCTTCACATTACTTAATACGATTTGTTAAAACACTGTTGTTTCTTTTGATGTGAAATATTATTTATTTAATTGAAATAAAAAGCAATGTTAGTTGTTCACAATTTGTTTAGTTAGTTTACCTTATTTTTGTCTCCAAAAGAACCGAAAAAAGTCATGTTAAAGGACCGGATCGATGAGACATAGACATAGACATTTCAACGAGACACAGAGTGTACTATTAAAACGACATGTCGTTGTACTGGCTTACAGGAACAGGACAATATAACAACTTGCTAAAATTGTACATATAAATAAATAATAGTGACGTGGTGCTGATCAAATTAAAGATAAAGTGTGCGTTTAAAATATAAAGACTTACGATACATATAAATAAGATAGACATACTATATAACAAATATGTGCCCTTCACATATTTGTCATAAGGCCAACCGATAGCTGGGGATTCTGGGTAGTGTAGTGTCTTCATTGCCTTTAAGGGCAGTTGACACAAACGAATGCCGTGCTTACATGAGCGTCCATAGAAGCACATGGACATCCCGGAAAGCTGAACATGGACGCTAAGGGCCCCCCCCCTTGCGTTGAAAATGGACGCTAAGGCCCCCCCCCTTGCGTTGAAAATGGACGCTAAGGCCCCCCCCTGGCGTTGAAAATGGACGCTAAGGCCCCCCCCCTGGCGTTGGAAAAAAGCCGGCAGGGGACTTGACATAACGTCAACATAGGCCGACCTGGGAGTGAGGATGTGTTGTCATGACACGCATGGTGTTCTCTAATGCAGCGATGATGGTGTAGCTTTGTGTGTATGTTTGTATAGATGTTACAACTATACATAGCTTTGGCAATACTGTATGTAAATATGGTCATGCTAATAAAGCGTTTGAATTGGAGAATTGAATTGTGAGGCCGAGTACTTCCGGTTGGAGTACAGAGTTCTGACCGCTTGTTGTGACACACCAAGAGGAAGATGAGCGGATCTCGGGGGTTAAAGCAAAGCGATTGGCCTCCAGCGGGTGAGGAAGTCGGCACTCCATCGCTGTGTGCCCCTTTGGACAAATCCGTCCCATTATAATCGGGAGATAAGTTTCCATTCGGCAAGCCTGGCAACAACGATTAAAAGATGTCTTGCCCCCAAACCAATTGTGTATTTCCTTGTGGTCATTACAACAAGCAGTTCTACCATACGATGTTCAGGTTCTAATGAATTATATCCTCATCATTTAATAAATCCACAATATGATAACATTTCACAGAACTTTTACAAAACATAGGTTGATGTTATATCGGGGAAAATACATATTTAAACATTTCAATGAGTCTCTGCATATTTAAGTAATGCTAGTTTATATAACAGATGTACAATATCCAGAAAGTAGATGCAAACAATATATAATGTGTTTCCAACATTTCCTCTGAAAGAGTGTTTTATCAATGCAAGATAAGTTAGTTAGCATCCACAACTTTGGTTTATGGATAACTATTGAGTGAGTTGAGTAGAGAGCCATTCGTTCTTTTTTCGTGGTGCGATGTCCGCTGAGAAGTCCTTGTATGCCTCGCTGACTTTGAAGACATCTGGGTCTGGCAGCTCCCCCCGCACGGCCTTGCAACGTGTACTCCTTTGAACATGTTTATATGATAATTAGGACTTTAAGAACAATGTTACACTCGGACAACAATCACAAAGTTGTAGCAGGCTACATACAATTACTTGCGACAAGAGATATGACCTTACACCGTCAGCAACTGTAAACTGCTTTGACTTAGTGGACTCCATGTCACTCACTCTGCCTGGGTTCACACCCTATTCAATACACAAAAGAATTGCCAAATGAATTGAAAAGGTCGTTGATGCAACATACTAGATCAGCTCTTGGCTCAAAGGAAACACTCATTAAACCGTGGGTTGGTTGTGAACACATACTGTACTTACCTTGGTTCTTGGCTTGTGCCATCGCTGCTCTGTTTCAGTGCGGCTGAGGACAGGGGGCACAGCAGCTGAGGACAGGGGGCACAGCAGCTGAGGACAGGGGGACAGCAGCTGAGGACAGGGGGGACAGCAGCTGAGGACAGGGGGACAGCAGCTGAGGACAGGGGGACAGCAGCTGAGGACAGGGGGGACAGCAGCTGAGGACAGGGGGACAGCAGCTGAGGACAGGGGGACAGCAGCCAGGTTGAGTGTGGAGCAGTGTGCGGTCTGGACCAGCAGTGCAACATTGTGGTTGCAGAGTGCTGTTCCAGCCACACAGGAACACGTTGCCACTGCAGTCTCCACAGGTGAGCAGTTCTCAAAGACAATCTACACATTCAAACAAAATGTCATTTTACATTTAGGACACTGCTTCAATACAACACAGACAAATGAGAAAGCTGAGAGCAGCTGATCAGTAGCAGTAGGTGTGGGTAAAGGCTAAACCATGTCAGGTTGTCAGTCACATCACACACACAGAAGTTCCGCTGTTTGGAATACTGTCATTTGAGGACATTCAAACAGATACGCTTGTATAGCCTGTCTCAGCTCTCTCAATGTATTATCTGATATTATAACAACATAAAATAGTGTCAGTAGAACGTTGAACAGCTTAACATAGATGTAGGGTACAAAACCAGCACTTACCGAACACTGGCCAACACAAATGGACCCTACATGGATGATACTAACCATTCAGTAAAGAGCAGCAGCCGTCACAACCCGTTTCTGGGGTTTCCATGAAAGCAGAGACGGTTTTCAAACTATCATTAAGAATCTTTGATGAAAGCTAAGTTTGGGTTTAGCTAATGTATTTATCATTTTACACGGGAGGGTTACAAAACGAAAATACATCTGTAGCCCCTTCATGCTACACACACACAGCTAGCTACCAGTTGATGTGAGCAAATGTATTGTCACTATGTAATCTGTTGCAGCACGTCAGCTAGCTGAGCTTATTTGAATCCTAAACCACAGGTTACCTACTCTAGCCACACCAGAACCCCAGAACATGAACCTGATCGAGGCTTTGAACCAATGCACACTTTTTATTTTCCTCCCTACTCTGAGCTCGTGAGGCTTTTCATGCTTTCTCATGGACCTGTAACAGATAGCCCTGACGCTCACTCTCCCTGAAGGTAGATCTTTGTTTGAAACTGTGGGGAATTGACATCATTCATGTTATCCAAAAAAACGTAACAGTACATCATTAAAACGCTTTACACCGTATCAAGACTGTCAAGTTGTGAAAGTTAGCCAGTAACTACAGCTTTGTTTGTCACTTACCTTCATAATTGTCAATGTAGCTGGATATGTAGCTACATCTTGAACCCCTTTTCTCTTTTGCTCCTCGGGGCTGAGCCTGCCGCTTGTACCAGCCGATGTACATCACTGATGTAGGTCTTGGAGACATCGAGTGTAAAATAGTGCCTATATAATATCTATACGCTATCTCTCTCGCTATCCATTGCTATCTATACGCTATCTATCGCTCTTCCCTCTCCCACTCTACCATAGACCGGAAGTTTACAACCGCACACCCAGCCGCCGGAAGTTGATAGACGCCATCTTGTGCAACTAGCCCATACTCAAATTTCCCCTCCTCGACTCCTGTCCTCGAGACTTGGTGCCGCCCACTTGTGACGGCTGTCACAAACGTAGGAAAGGCGGAACTTCTAGCTCAAACATTTAGGAAAGTTCATAGTTCAGATAACCTTACAGAGGAAGCCAGGCAGTGCAGAAATAATACACGAATGGAAAACCCGAGAATATTGGATAGAGTAGAAGCGTTAGGAGATCAGTTGGACCTGCATTTTAGAATGTTTGAGTTGAGAAGAGCAATTATTAGAGCTCGCCAAACCACTGCTGGGAAAGATGGTGTTTGTTACAAAACGCTGGAACACATGACAGATAACTCTCTAGTCATTGTGTTGAGGTTGTTTAACAGGGTGTGGGATTCTGGCCAACTTCCTTCAGAGTGGAAACAAGCGATAATAGTGCCCACCCTGAAGCCAGGGAAAGACCCTTCAGATCCATCTAGCTCCAGGCCTATTGCCCTGACATCTCATTTATGCAAAATCATGGAGAGCATGGTTCCAGACAGGTTAACGTATATCTTAGAAAGTAAAGCTCTGTTGTCCCCATATCAAAGTGGGTTCCAGAGGGGTCGGGACACAATGGATTCTATATTGTGCTGAGAGTCAGACATCAGGAAAGCACAGACCAACAAGGAAGTAGTGACTGCAGTCTTCTTTGATGTTGAAAAGGCTGATGACATGCTCTGGAAGGAAGGACTACCAATCAAGTTAAAGTCATTGGGAATTAGTGGTAAAGCATATCATTGGGTTATGAATGTTTTACTGGACAGGAAAATACAAGTAAGAGTAGGTGCAGAATATTCAGGTGTTTATGCTGTGGAAATGGCACTCCGCAAGGCAGTGTGTGCGGTCCGTTGCTGTTCAATATAATGATGCATGACATCTTTAATCAAGTTCATCCAAGTGTGGGGAAATCTTTGTCTGCAGATGATGGGGCTTTGTGGGCAAAAGGTCGCAGTGTAGCGCATGTTGGAGAGAAAATACAAGCTGCAATAGTTGAAGTGGTCTTGGTGTTGGTTTGACGGAAAGCTAACATGGAGCAGTCATATAGGAAAAGATCAAAATAAATGTAAAAAGGTCAACAATGTACTTCGGTGTTTGGCGAGGCAGGAGTGGGGAGCGAGTAGGTCATCACTTCTGAATATATATTGGGCACTCATGAGTCCTGTATTCGATTATGGGTGTGTAGCGTGCATGGCAGCAGCAGAATCTAACCTTAAGAGCTGGATGTCCTAGGAAAATACAAGTAAGAGTAGGAAAGATTTACCATATTTACAGATGGCTCCAAAGATCCAGAGGCAGGGCGTGCAGGGGCAGCAGTGTATATCCCAGTGAGTAATACACATATAGAGAAAAGAGTAACAGACCATGTGTCAGTGTACACCACAGAGTTGTTGGCATTGGTGCAGTCATTGAAATGGATAGAGGAGAAAGAAATACATAACAGTGTAATTGCATCTGACAGCTTTTCAGCATTATCGAGTATACGATCAGGCAGATCTTCATCTAGAACGGACATAATAAATGAAATATTTCTAATTGTATATCAAATGCAAATCAAAGGCATAGCAACTGGTTTCCTCTGGGTTTCCTGCTCATGTTGGTGTGGAGGGTAATGAACAGGTGGATATTCTGGCCAAACAAACACTCAGAAGTATGAAGACATAGACATAGAAGTTCCACTCAGCAAAGCGGAGGTTCAAACGTTCATTCAGAAATATGCACAAACAACATGGCAAGATCATTGGGACCTTAGTGATACAGGAAGACATCTTTATACAATTCAAAGGTATGTGGGGGATGGAAGGAAGGTGGGGTTTGAAAGAAGGGAGGAAAATGTCATTTCTGGGATGAGAATAGGTCATACAGGTCTCAATCATACTTTAAGTATAACAGGAAAGCATCCAACCGGAAAGTGTGTACACTGCAGCTAGCCAGAAACTGTTGAGCATGTTTTACTGCTTTGCAGGAAATATAGTACTCAGAGAAATGTGCTTTTCCAGACTCTGAAGAAAGCAAAATTCCATGACTTGTCGCTATCAGGGCTGTTAGGGAAAACATCAGGCAATATATATTGAGAGATTATTACGTTTCTAAGAGAAATTGATACATTTAAAATAATCTAGAGTTTTGGTTCTTTGTTTTGTTTCTTGTTTTCTGCATAGTCTCTTGTCCACACTCCAGTCCAGTTGGTGGCGGTAATGCACCTACAGCTGGTTTGCCGACCGCCAATAAACACGAGAGAAGAAGAAGGACAAAAGAAGAGGTGAGTGGATTAAACACCTACAGAGGTTTCATTAAGTGTATTTACACCTCTTAGCTTACAGTTAATCACGAATCAGAAGTTATCTTATTTAACACAACAGCTGTAATCTCGGAAGAAAGAAATTCACAAAAAAACTTTAAAATGTGCGACAAAAATAGTCTCAAACTATCTTTAAATAAAGGCTAAAAGCTACAGTCTGAAAGCTAACGGCTACAGTTAGTTATTATTATTATTCAGTTACAGCTATGGTTTTAAATGTATGCTAACTGTGTAGATGTAAGTCGCTTCAGCTGATTCAAAATGCTGCGGCTCGTGTACTAACCAGAGTTAGGAGAAGGGACCACATTACTCCTGTTCTGGCTGCCTTACACTGGCTCCCTATAGAACACAGGATAGAATTTAAAATTCTTCTTCTCGCCTACAAAGCCCTTAATGGGCAGGCGCCATCTTACCTTAAAGAACTCATTATACCCTACTGTCCTACTAGGGCATTGCGTTCCAAGAATGCAGGGTTGTTGGTTGTTCCTAGAGTCTCTAAAAGTACAATGGGAGCCAGAGCCTTTTCTTCTCAAGCTCCACATTTGTGGAATCAGCTTCCAGTTTGTGTTCGGGCGGCAGACACCCTATCCGTTTTTAAGAGTGCGCTTAAGACCTTCCTTTTTGATAAAGCTTATAGTTAGGGCTGATTAGATTCAGCCCCTAGTTTTGCTGATATAGGCTTAGTTTGTCGGGGGACATCTTACTTCTTCCTTCTCTCTGTCTATACCCGTGTACTCTCATGTTCCGATTAACCCAGCTTCCCCAAATGTCTTTCTTTTTGGGGTCTATATATGCTGGGATCCGGAGTCATGGATGATCCTGCGGTCCTGTGTCCTGGATCGCGAGCGCTGGATCTTGAGTCGTGGCTGTGGTCCTGGATCATCGGTCCTGGATGGATATCCTCGTGGATTCATCTTCCTATTATACACACATGCATTTCCAAACATTTGGACTACCTATGTTGCAAATGTATTATCTTTTCAATTTACACACGGCATCTATTGCACGTCTGTCCGTCCTGGGAGAGGGATCCCTCCTCTGTTGCTCTCCCTGAGGTTTCTCCCATTTTTCCCTTTAAACTGGGTTTTCTTTGGAAGTTTTTCCTTGTACGATGTGAGGGTCTAAGGACAGAGGGTGTCGTATTGTCATACTGATATTCTGTACACACTGTGAAGACCACTGAGACAAATGTAACATTTGTGATATTGGGCTATATAAATAAACATGATTGATTGATTGATAACTAGCTTATTAGCATCGTCATTCATATACACAAAAATAGTCTCAAACTATCTTTAAATATATCGTCTATAACATTATTTTGTGTCATGTTTCTTTAATTCTCTAAGTGCATCGTTTCGCTCTTTAGTAGCCCTGCTGCATTCCTCATTCCACCATGGCACCACTTTCTCCTACCCTTGGTTGTTGCTTTGGGTATACTGTTCTCTGCTGCATTTAGTATATGTTGCGTTATGTGGTTTGTAATGACCTCTGTGCTTCCCTCTGATGTTAGCAGGTGTACCGACTCCTCACACCATATCCTACATTTCCCCAAATCAGCTTTAGCAAAGCACCACCTGGTTATCACACCTCCTTCCTGCATATATACATTATTATTCATTTTAGGAAGCACTGGATAATGGTCACTTCCTACAGTGGAGTTATTCAAAACAAACATTCACATGTATGAACCAAACAGTTTGTTACGTCCCGACTAGGGAAGAGGAGAGCAACATACACCAGATTGGAATTGGTAATAATTATAAATGGCTTTATTATACCAGGGTGAAACAAAATGGCAGGCAGGCAGCCTGAAACAAACAAAGTGGCCACAAGGGCGCAAGTTTACATAAACAACCAAACAAAGGGAGGACTCTAAAAAGGGAGCCTGTTTACATACAAAGAAATAGATACACTAAATAGTAACTAAAACCCTCACTGTCAAAGTGGTACTAACTAAAGAAAAGGAGGCTGTAAAAAACACCGCTAAACTAAACAACTACCGTCAATTGAGAGACTCAGATACTCTAATCACAGTCACATCTAATCATCACACTACAACACACAGACCACACCATTTAACCACAGACCGAAGAGCAAGTAGCGAGAGGCGTCTGTCCCAGGCTGTGTAGTCGTCTCCAGCAGGTGTGCGCCGGCGTACGCTGCGATTGGAGTGCGTCGGACCCAGCGTGCTCCAATCACAATCTTCAGGGGGCGGACCAGGAGATGGCAGCCAATCACGACAGGGCAATCGCACAGCTAATTTACATGCAACACACATTAACACAGCTAAGAGGACCAGGAAGGCAGCAGCCGTATCGGTTTGACACTAATGTCAATGTAAACCATTGACATTATTCAATTTGAATTGTTCATTGTAAAAAAAACAAAATATGCTTAATTGCGGCTCCTACACTCTTAAAAACACTATGGTTTTTCTCCTGTGTGAACACGAAGATGTGATTTGAGATGACTTGATCTAGTGAAAGTTGTCCCACACTCTTCACACCAGTACGGTTTTTCTCCAGTGTGAATACGGTGATGTGATTTAAGAGCACTTGATGTAGTGAACGTTGTCCCACACTCTTCACACCAGTACGGTTTTTCTCCAGTGTGAATATGTTGATGTGATTTGAGAGCACTTGATCTAGTGAAAGTTTTCTCACACTCTTCACACCGATACGGTTTTTCTCCAGTGTGAATACGTTGATGTGATTTGAGAGCACCTGATGTACTGAAAGTTGTCCCACACTCTTCACACCAATACGGTTTTTCTCCAGTGTGAATACGTTGATGTGTTTTGAGAGAACCCGAGCTAGTGAAAGTTGTCCCACACTCTTCACAGCTGTAAGGTTTTTCTCCTGTGTGAATAAGTTGATGTGATTTGAGATTATCTGATCTAGTGAAAGTTGTCCCACACTCTTCACAGCTGTAAGGTTTTTCTCCAGTATGAATAAGTTGATGTGATTTGAGACGATCTGATGTAGTGAACGTTTTCCCACACTCTTCACACCAGTATGGTTTTTCTCCAGTGTGAACACGTTGATGTCTTTTGAGAACACTTGATGTAGTGAAAGTTGTCCCACACTCTTCACAGCTGTACGGTTTTTCTCCAGTATGAATACGTTGATGTGATTTGAGAGCACTTGATGAAGTGAAAGTTGTCCCACAGTCTTCACAACTGTAAGGTTTTTCTCCTGTATGAATACGGTGATGTGTTTTGAGAGCACCTGATGAAGTGAAAGTGTTCCCACACTCTCCACAGCTGTACGGTTTTTCTCCAGTATGAATACGTTGATGTTCTTTGAGAGCATCTGATCTAGTGAAAGTTGTCCCACACTCTTCACACCAATACGGTTTTTCTCCAGTGTGAATACGTTGATGTGCTTTGAGAGCACCTGATCTAGCGAAAGTTGTCCCACACTCTTCACAACTGTAAGGTTTTTCTCCTGTGTGAATACGCAGGTGGCTCTTTAAAGTTCCAGATGTTGTAAAGGATTTGTCACATTGCTGACAGCTGTGACGTCTCTCTCTTCCTTTCGGTTTCTAGAACAGACGGACAGAGAAAGAGAGAAAGTCAATCTAAAAAGCATAAATACACAAGTTAACACAATAAAAACTCACTTAAAGTGGACCTATCATGCTATATTTGAACAATATATTGTAGGGCCATAGATATATAAAGTATATAAATATAGTTTATTTTTCAAAATACCAAAAAGATCCTGCATTTTAGCCACGCCTCATTTTGCTCTTTCCAGCGCTGTTTTTGCAGGGGGCTGATTCTGTGAGCTGCTGCTGACCACGCCCCCTGCAGGAGAGGGGAGCGTGCTCTGAGATCAGCTGCTGGGCTGCAGCGGGGAGAAAACGAGATCTCCGTCCACCGTGTTTTATTCTTATAGAAGTAAGAAGAGAAGTAACGGGGCAGAAACCCTCCTTTTTACGCAGCGGTCCAGACATAGACATCAAACGGCGACACATATTCAGTGTGCAGTTCCTTTGGCATTAGGGCAGGGATATCTAGATAGTTTCCAAGGTTTGACATCATGAATTGTGCTACTTTTAAAAGCAAGGAGCGATGTTTTCAAATCTGTAATCAAAAAGCTCCTCAAAAACGCTATCGAAGCAGTTCCTGCAGTTGCTACGTTAGTTCAAACAGTAACAACGGACTATTTCTCTTAGCGGATGCATGTCAATTTAAATCAATACATACAACTATAGAAAAAGAGCCACAGCGGAGAATAAACAGAAGGGCAACCATGGCAACCATGCAAGGGAAGTCTTCTTCGCTGCTTTTGTGGCAGACAACAGCGCCACTTACAGGCCTGGCATATGTACTACAGAGTCTCCAGCGCTTTCGAGCGGCCGTGGCCCAACCTCTCATTCCCCTGATAGATGGAGAATTGACCAATAGCCGTAGCACCACTTTACTGACGTCAGTAAAGTGTTCAAATCTGGATCAGTCTGTACCAGATCCGTTGCAGCCCCTTTTTTAGAGATTTGGGTAAGGAGGAAAATAGAGAGGGTTGTGTTTTCTGACACTTGGTGAGTTCCCTGGAACACATGTTCATGTATAAAAGACGTACGAAAGTGCATTTTGCATGATAGGTCCCCTTTAATATAAACCTTGGGTTAACAAAATACTACTTATCAACTGTTTGTGTTTATTATATTTGATACAGTAATACAGCAATATTCTAACCAAACTATATACCAGAGGTGGGGGATTCGAATCAAATGAGTTGACTTGCCTAGGCTTGAGACAGATGACTCCAAAGGACTTTACTTTTTAAAATAAAATATTTGCATTTGTTTTTGTATTGTACGAAGCCCCTAGAGGGCAATGAAAGAAAAAAAAGAGAGAGAAAGTAGAAGTGGAGCGCACAGGAGACAGCTGTTTCATTGCAGACTGTTATGTTTATGTGGGGAAATACATACATTATTTGAGATATATTTCAAACTCGGACTTCATTTTAGGGACATTTCGGCCAGGGGTGTAGAGTTATTTGTTCAAGGGGAGGCGTTCAGAATACGGCGGAGATTCAGCCAATTCCATCATTCTCACAAACCTGCGCTCACAACAACGTGGACACACTAAGGACACACACAAGGTACTGTCATGAATTTCTCTAGGCCTCTTTATTATGTTTCACGGAAAGTTGGCTCCAATCTACGATGCCTGAATCTCTCTCTGAAGGACCCGGACTCGCCCTTGTTCCAGCAGACAGGGATGCGAACTGGGGGAAAACCAGAGGAGGCGGTATTTGTATTTTGGGCCCCCAGGGCTGCGGGAGTTCAGCTGTGCTCTTAGCTTCTTTTAGCTTCTTTTGATGACTTTACTGAACTGCTGTCTATAGTGTGTTTTGACTTTGACCGTCTAGTCATTGTTGGTGATTTTAACATCCATGTTGACAACCCCCAGGACAGAGGGGCTAAAGAACGGTTTTGTGTTCTTGATAACTATGGTGGGGACCCTCTCATGACATCCAGCTATAGGCCCATCAGTATCTTATCCATAGTATCCAAGGTATTTGAGAAATTGATTGCCAAACAAATCATCAATCATCTCAACAACAGCTCCTTTCCACTGCATCCAATGCAATTTGGATTCAGGGCTAATCACTCAACAGAAACAGCGACATGCTTCTTCGTGGAGAAAGATAAGGCATCAATGGACAGGGGTGGGGTTGTGGAGGCCATGTTCCTTGACTTACAGAAAGCTTTTGACACTGTTATTCACAACATCTTATTGCAAAAAATACTCAACTTAAATGCTTCTATAGAATTCACCAACCTCTTTAATTCGTATCTTTCATCCCGCTCCCAATGTGTTCAAATTGAGAACCATAAGTCTAGTGCACTATGTTTGTCAACTGGAGTACCACAGGGCTCTGTATTGGGCCCAATCCTGTTTAGTGTTGTTACGGCTGCTGCCTTCCGGGTCGTCTTTATTGTGTTAATCTATGTTGTATGTAAATGAGCAGTGCGATTGCCCAGACGTCATTGGCTGCCACCTCCTGGTCCGCCCCCTGAGGGTTGTGATTGGAGCACGCCGGGCCCGACGCACTCCAATCGCAGCGCACAGCCGGCGCGCACCTGCTGGAGATGACTTCAAAGCCTGGGGACAATCATCACTCTGGAGGCTCTGATGATGTGGGACAGACGCTACTCAGGGTTCTTACACCTTTTCCAAAGTCAAATTCAAGCACTTTTCAAGCATTTTCAAGGTGCATTTTCCAGCTTTTCAAGCATCTTACAGCTGTTGTAAATTACATATTTATATACACATACTCAAATTATTATTTCCCTACCTCACATTAAATCAGATGTTCTTTATGCTATAAACAACCAAATGTGTGTTTCGTGATAGCATTCTACACGAGGATGAAAAATTAAAGAAAAGAAAACTAAGTTTAATATTTCAAAATGGGTGATCTGTACGTAGACTGGGCCTCCCATATAACCTGGCTGAGCCGATATAAAACAATCAGCCAAATAACTTTTCAATACATTATTGATTAATTGTTGAGGTACTTTTAGGTTGGTAGTGAACGCAAGTCAGAGGTACATGGTGTACTTCTACTTCACTGCAGTTCAGAGGTACATGGTATACTTCTACTCCACTACAGTTCAGAGGTACATGGTGTACTTCTACTCCACTACAGCTCAGAGGTACATGGTGTACTTCTACTCCACTACAGCTCAGAGGTACATGGTGTACTTCGACTTCTCTACAGTTCAGAGGTACATGGTGTACTTCTACTCCTCTACAGTTCAGAGGTACATGGTGTACTTCGACTGCACAACAGTTCAGAGGTACATGGTGTACTTCTACTTCACTACAGTTCAGAGGTACATGGTGTACTTCTACTGCACTACATGTATTTAACACCTTTAGTTACTTCACAGATCTGGATGAATGATGTGAAATATAATCAAGTGTTAATTCAGACTTTAGTTCCACCTGGAGTAAATTCACCAGCTACCCTGCAGTATACAAAATACTTCAGACTAGCTGCACCTTCACCAGCTTTGAGAACACTTTCATGATCAATCATTATAAAACGCATCATATATATTATTCTGAGATGGACCAATCTGCACAACACTACTTTTAGTGTCGCTACTTTCACTATATTCTGATAATACTTTTCTATTTTCACTTGAGGAACATTTTGAATGCAGGACTTTTACTGTAACAGACTATTCCTACACTCTGGTACTTCTACTTTTACTAAGTACAAGATCTGAGTACTTCTACTTTTACTCAAGAACAAGATCTGAGTACTTCTACTTTTACTCAAGTACAAGATCTGAGTACTTCTACTTTTACTCAAGTACAACATCTGAGTACTTATCCACCTCTGGTAGTGTATTAGCCTGAATTGTAGCCACAAAATCACGCAGAGCTGCATAAAAATAGACTCACAATGGTAACAAGTGGAAAATAATATTTACAAATGTGTCCAATGATTTGTAGGTAATGTTGACTACTCAAGACACCTGACTTGCACATCTCCAAAGGAAGACTGTTCATTCTACAATTACATGGGATTAAAACAAAATGTAGTTTTACTTGTATAATACTTCAATTGTATATAGAAGACAGTTTGTTTTCATCTGTTTTCAAATAAACAAAGTCTTGGCTTTCAGAATATTAAACTTGTTTCGGCAAATTCAGGATAAATCACTTTGAGCTTCGGCATAATTACAAGCAGAGAACGGACTAATGCAACGTCACAGCAGGCATAGCAACAGCCGGTGTTTCTTGTGAGTGTTTCCCCGGTACACGAACGCAAAAATACACTCGCGAGCTTCCCCCAGACCAGTAATACAAACGAAAATGTGTCTTCGGGTCAATGTGACTGATTTCGATAGAGCAAGTCACATTTGGTTTAGGAACGAAACATACAGTAGAAATACATTCCTTCAAAATCGCTCTGTGTCGAATCAATAGATTATATTTCATGACTATAACACGAAATACCGTGAGTGCTTCATCCTCTGAACACCACACGATGGCGACTGTAACATAACATAGGTACGCTCCTCTGAAATGATTGAGGGATAATAATAATTGCAGGGGACAATCGAGTTCGCTATTCAGCTCGCTAACGTTAGCTTAAACAAACGTAACATGCAACGTTAGCCTAATCTAAAATGCTCTACTCGGCGTACCTTTCATGTGGCTCGTCAGCGCAGACTCTCCCATCGTTATGTTGCAAACTTTGCAGGAGGCTACTCGTGGGCTTGACCCTCGTCTTAGCCATGGCTTGTATTTGTCTTCTGCTAGCCAACGCTCGTTGAAACTGCAACCTCCTGGCACACAGACATCCATCACTCTCATCAGTATGCCCAGGTCACACGTAACACAAACACTTGCAGGTCGCGCGCATAGCGCGGGAAGGTGCAGCGGAGCTGTTTCATGTAGAAGCGAAGCAATTATTTTAATCTAAAAAGCGAACTATTCAGTCAGACAGCAATTTTTTGTAAAAGTAAAGCATTTACATTTTCAAGCACTTTATCTCAATTTCAAGCACCATTCCCAACCTTGAAAACACCACGTCAAATTTCAAGCATTTTCAAGGATTTCAAGCACCCGTACGAACCCTGGCTACTTGATCCTTAGACCTGAACTTGTGTGCCCATCTCTGTGTGATATTGTGTGTTAGTAGTGTCTAGAGTAGCTTAGTTAGAGGTTAGAGTGGTTTAGAGTAGCTTAGGATGTTGTGAGTGTTGCCTTTAGTTTAGCTGTGTTTTTGTATAGATTATGTGTGTTAGTTGTACCACTTTTAAAGTGAGGTTTAGTTTAGTTTCTTATTTAGTGCAATAGTGTTTATTTCCTTTTATGAAAGTAGACTCCTTTTGTTAGAGTCCTCCCTTTGTTTGGTTATTATTCAACCTGTGACAAATGTGTTTTGTTCCAGGCTGCATGCCTGCCATTTTGTTTACCTCTGCTATTTAAAATAAACCCATTTATAATTATTACCAATTCCATTCTGGTGTATGTTGGTTTCCTCTACCCTAGAGGGGGACGTAACAAGTATGTACATAAATGATCTGCCTTCTGTGTGTGGAGAATGTGATGTATTAATGTATGCTGATGATACAGTTGTTTTTACTCATGGCAGAAACCGCAGAAGAGGCTGCTACCAAGGTCACTGATGTGTTGGAGAATATTACATCCTGGCTTAAAGATCAAATGCAAAGCTTCCAAATATGCTACATTTTTATAGAAATGTTGTTTAAGACTGCCTGTATTTTTAATTTTATTTAAATCGAGATAATACACCCGAAAAAAACCTTGTTATTGATACAAAACTCGACCCAACGCCGTCTGAATTTCTGACATGACATTCCCAGCAGCCTCCGCGCGCGTGACGTCATTGTTGCCAAACAGTCTCTGGACCAAATATCCCGACTCGGCAGTCTCGGTCACATGTTTTTCGAAAAGAAAACGGAATCAACATGTGTTATTGTTGTGCTTTTTGTTGTACGCACGGTGCGGGATCTGGGAGAGTTTTCCATGCATTTCCCAAAGACCAAATCATCCGCCAAAAATGGATTATTTTAGTGAATCGTGTTGGCTGGCAACCGACAAAATGGAGCAAGTTGTGTTCTGACCACTTCGCGTGTGATGCATACGACGTTGATCCTGCTATCATCAAGGCTGTTGGTGCAGAAGCATTAATAGTACACCGGAGGCTGAAACCCGGAGCCGTCCCCTCCATATTTCAGCACAAGAAACCACTGAAAGAACGAAAGAGCCGGGCGATGCAGAAACGCCAAAGAATTGAGGTAAAAAACGTTTGATTAGATTTCAAAGCGCACGGAGCACAGCAGATAACGCAGATCACGGAATTGCAGTTGTATTAAGTTGTATTGCTTATAGAGGTGGGCACCGTTAGATTCTGTGTCTTTACGTCATAAACAATGTGTTGGATGTGGAGCTAGGATAAGTAATAAGGGAACTAGGAGTGATTTCGGTGCAGTAATAGGTTAGCATTTTTCGCTCGGGGCTAATTCACTGTTAGCATTGAAGTTTATCTGCAGCTCATTCATCGCTCCTCCACTCATAACGGAAAAGTGTGAACAATATGCATTATGATAGGGATTAAATCCACTATCATTCCTCCTGGCCCAATTAAAAATGCCCCCCTCGCAATTAAAAGTGACTGTGAGCACTTAGAAAACCCAACATTCTTCTAACCACTTCATTATTAAATATTTGTTCCCAAAGGTTCTAAACCCTACAAAGAGCTGGAGCTGATCGTCAAAAGCAAGCTGCTGTTGAAGGACATCGCTCGCCTGTCGCCTGCAGAACAAACGTCGTCTTTGGAGTCGTTTCATAAAGTCATTTTATTCTTTGCACCCAAGAGCGTGCATTTCCCATTCACTACTATGGCTGCCAGGTATTTCTAAAAATTCCGTTGCTCAAGGGATTGTGACGACCCCTCCTGTGTGTGTGTGTGTGTGTGTGTGTGTGTGTGTGTTCAGGTTGTTTCAGGTGCTGATGAGCCGCACCAGGGGGGTATACTACGAAGCAGGATTTTCGCTTAGCCGGCTAGATTCAGGGGAAACTCCGGCTTTCCGGTCCTACGAAGCTGGTTCTCTTTTTAGCAGGCTAGATCTCCATGGTAACTTATGCTTAGCGGCTAACCTGGTCGGGACCAGGATAGGTTGCAGGCTAAGAGCTCAACTCAGTGAAAGCACCGCCTGCTGACCAATCAGAGCTCAGTGTGCGGAGTTTAAAGCGATCAAGTCATATCACAGGAGAAAGGAAACACAAAAGCTGCAGGAAAGACGGCCGGCAGAAATCACCGACTGTGTGAACGTGAACATGAATAGAATATCACCTCCATCTTCAGAGCAGACTATTATAACATTAGCGTTAAGAAAGCTTACTTAAATATCGGCCACAACATAAGTAACCGGATCAGAGTACATTAAGTACAGTCCGCGGCATATCACTTCATAATGTATCATATATCTCCTTATTTGAGTCAACTGAGCCGTGTCTGACCGTGCAACACTCAGCGTCACAGACTGTATGCAGAAGTATTATTTTAAGCAACACGTTAAGTTGAGGAAACACTCGAGACAAATGTAATTGAAGTCAGATCGTGTTTTAGACGGGGCAGTGATATCATAAACCTGTTAATGTACGCATTCAAACACTTGTTCTGCTCCCAGCTGTGTTCACCTTGCAGCTGCAGCTCTGAGGCTTTGATCCTGGATAAAGTGTTTAACTCCTGGATGTTTAAAGTTTAACTTCTTCATTTTTTTTCTAGTATTAAAGTTCACTTTTCATTCAGGAAGTATGACGCTGCGCTGTCAGTGCGCTTCTCCATGTTTGTGATTGGTCGAATGCTCCAGAGACCACCCCTTTCATGTGAACGCGCACCTAACTAGATCCACTTGAGCGATCCACTTGATAACCAGCGTCGTAGTACAGTTTAGCGAGAGCGCGTATGTTTTGGATTAGGCCAACTCAAACATATCCAGGTTAGGTTGAACCAGCTTCGTAGTACAGGCCCCTGGTAAAGCGGGATAAAGGAGGAGCCCAGGCGGTTGCGTCGGTCTCACTCCTCTGGGCACTTTCTCTGTGCCAGCCTCGGGGACCTGTGGCTGGTTGTTGTCATTATATTGTAAATAAGAGAATAAACACTTGTTATTTCTGTTATTCTCTTACCCTTCGTACCCGGCTCCTGGGCTGCAACAAAAAGCAGGGAGGCGAGACGAAGGGTAAGAGAATAACAAGTGTTTATTCTCTTATTTACAATATAATGACATAATCCAGCCACAGGTCCCCGAGGCTGGCACCAAGAAAGTGCCCAGAGGACTGAGACCGACGCAACCGCCTGGGCTCCTTTATCCCGCTTCACCAGATAGGCATCCGAACCTGAACAAACTGTGCACGCACGCACCCCACGTGGTGTGGAGGGGTCGTCACAGCATTTATTTTGGTGAATTGTCCTACACCATTTATATTATTATTTTTTGATGCAGAGTACAATTAGCCGGACTACACTTCAATGAAAATTCTGCACGGGCTCAAGCTATGACGCAGACCGGGAAACACATGTGGGGCGTGGCGTTTCCAAAGGCCAGGAGGCGGAGCCAGTCATCAACGCAGTCAAAGTTACACCAACTTCCGGTGAGTGTCTGCTCAATGTGCCTCTCGCTAAGCTTTCAACAGGGCCCGAATGTGTTGCTTTTGGAATAATATTTCCCCCCTTGTTTGTCTTTTCAGTTTATGTGCAAGAACTGATGGGACAGGTTGTTGAGCTGCGGAATACTTACCCTACCTACAAGAAGGCCGAAGCTCTGAGGTCAAACAGACAAGTCCCACCCCCAATTGCGTCAGCATTTGTAAAACCTAACAAGCTTGTGCTTGTTGGACTACAGAGGGACGGGAGCGCACACACACACACACACACACACACACACACACACACACACACACACACACACACACACACACACACACACACACACACACACACACACACACACACACACACACACACACACACACACACACACACACACACACACACACACCACACACACACACACACACACACACACACACACACACACACACACACACACACACACACACACACACACACACCACACACACACACACACACACACACACACACACACACACACACACACACACACACACACACACACACACACACACACACACACACACACACACACACACACACACACACACACACACACACACACACACACACACTCATGTACTGGTGCTCAAAATCAATTCATTTCATGTTGATCTTGGTTATACTTATGAGGGTTACCAGGGGGATACAATTGTGCACATCTAGTTTATTTTGAGAAGACTGCTGTGGTCGTGTTAGGTTTGAGGTCTGATATGAGTTATGCATTTAAATCCAGATGATTCAAAAATACTCTTCCGTTGAGCAGCTGGTCTCCGACCAGTGTTGGGACTAACGGTACAAAGTGACAAACGGTACAAAGTGACAAACGGTACAAAGTAGCGCGTTACTGTAACGCCGTTATTTTTGGCAGTAACTAGTACTCTAACGCATTACTTTTTAAATTCTGTAACTCAGTTACCGTTACTACATGGTGCGTTACTCCGCTACTAGCGTTTTTTATGTAGTCAACAGCCAGGTGAACAGAGATGAGAACAGTACTTGAGTAAATGTACTTAAATACTTCCCTGTGTCACATGCGGAGACTAACAAGACTATCATGGCGGTGGCGGAGTTCAAGTCTAGTTTCTCCACCTGGAGATATTCTCACTATTTCACTTTTGTCGAGCACAAAGAAAATAACGTTTTGAGTTAAATGTAAGTTGTGTCCTGGCGGGTCAACGAGCCTATCTGCTGCCCAAACCAGTCATTCACATCTCTAAAACATCTGCAGAAACAACATGCTGGGACGAAGCTAGTAGCTAAGACCACAGAGACTCAGCCGACGCCCCTCCACCTGCACCTGCACCTAAGCAGCAGCGGCTGGATTTTAACCGAGGGACTGCTGGCCAGGGAAAAGTCGATAAAGCCATTGCACGGTATGTCGTAGAACACATGCAGGCTATCGCTACAGTGGAGTCACCCGCTTTCAAGGAGCTAGTTAGCATGATAGCATGTCCGGGCGGCACACGGCATATGAAACGGAAAACGTTTTCCAACTACCTGGAGTAAGAATATACACAAATGTAAAGCCGGCTAATATCGATGCTATCCAGATTGCATATAATGCATGTCAAGTTGATCAACAGATTGTATTATTCTCCAATGCAATAACAGTACTGAAATGAAGGCTCTAAGGGCATTAATATAATGGGAGCCCTTTTTTTAAGTAACTAAAACGTTACTTTTCACAGTAACGCATTACTTTTTGGTGTAAGTAATCAGTAAAGTAGCTGAGTTACTTTTGAAATGAAGTAACTAGTAATGGCAACTAGTTACTGGTTTTCAGAAACTAGCACAACACTGCCTCCAACTCAGAATCAGACATGATAGACGAAACTAAGTTGTACTATCGGCGGGAGCCGCTGTGAGCGATAAACCAGGTCCCTGCTCTCTAGCAGGGACTTTCGAGGGGGTAAAAAGGTTCGCATGAACTACTTTTAGTACCGGCTCTTTTTGGTGTGAACGTGATCATGAACTAAGTTCGCATGAACCTTTGTGGGAAAAGTACCGCAGTGTGAACGCGGCTTTTGTGGAGGGAGAAGGGCTCTTTTCATGTAACATTTTGAATGGGACTTTGTGGGGATCTTTTGGATGGGGCTGCATTTGTGTTCCTTTTTTAATGAGCGGGGTTGGGGGGGATGAGTAACATTTAACTCAACATTCCTGTTTTCGTTCTTCAATGAAACAAATAATTGTTCAATAAAATAATTAAAACTTGTTCTGTTCTACTATAAAAAAAAATAAAAAAATTTAAAAACATGTTTATTGATTGACTTTTCATTCCTGTAAAATCATTTTTGCGCAAAGATGGCGCTGTTTGTCAAAGCACTTCATCCTTCTGGGATTTCATGAAGAACAGCTCCAACGCCTGTGTGCATGGGAACGCCTCTGGTGCTGGTCCATTAGCTGCCAGTGTTTCCCACAGATCTGAAATATACTTGGGGGGGTGGTGGTAGCTGGGGGGGGGGTGAGGTGACGTGCAACAACATTAACCTTTCTGTTGGTCGCTTGTTGTCAGACCCTTCACGCGATGGCAGAGCGAACAGGTGCAGGCAGGGCCCGTAGTGTCGCCCTATAGTTTAAATCTACTCTCCACACATGAGCATATGGAAATGGGTTACTATTTTAAAACATAAATGTATTTATAAATGTATTTAGGAACCTATCCATGTGATTTTTAGTGGGGGTCGACCTCAAATCTTCTAGGGGGGTCCAGGGGCATGCCCCCGGTAAGATTTTATTTTTATTTTGGAGTTAAATAAAATAAAGAGACTAGATCTATGGAAACACCTATATTAAACAGAACTGTATACATTTCAATAATCATAAAATCATGGCCATAACCAACAACATACCATCCATCAACAACAACAACAACAACAACATGCCATTTCCAATATGAAAACAACACTAAAACTTGTTTATTAATTTTTGGTTCATTTATAGTTGTGAGTGTGTCTGTGCTCCTGAACCAGCCTCTCCTGTCTCCCTCTCTCTCCCCCCTATCCCCCTCTCCTGTCTCCCTCCTCTCCTCCTCTCCTCCATCCCCCTCTCCTGTCTCCCTCCTCTCCCCCCTCCCCCCTGCTCGCAGCAGCAAAGACTAGTTTTCTCTCAACAAGTTTTAAAAGTGTATCTTACCTTTTTTCACCCAGTTAACTTTTTATTTATTTATTCATGCATATTTTACTAATCACATCACATTTCATTTAGACATTACATTAGACTGCATTTAGCTGACGCTTTAATCCAAAGTGACGTACAATAAGTGCATTCGACCAACAAAATACAAACTTGAAGAAAACAGAATCATAAAGTACATCAGGTTTCATAGAGCCAAAACATTTCAAGTGCTACTCAACTGGCTCTAGATAAGCTGACGCTTTTATCCAAAGCGACTTATAATGACCGATTACAGGGACACTCTCCCTGGAGTAACTAAGGGCTAAGTGCCTTACTCAAGGGCACACTAGTGGTGGTGTTCCTGGCGGGATTTGAACCCACAGCCTTCTGATCTTCAGCCTACCTCACTATCCATTCGGGGTGTTGAAAATAATCGTTTCTACGATGCATTGCGATGCGGACGTGGACGATTCGGTCTCGATGCAGTGACGGAAGATAATCGGTTATAGAGTAGTAACGTTGCTTCCTGATTTTCCAGCCGCGGCTTTACTATAACGTTTTTTCTGTCACTTTAATATCAAATCGGTCGGTGACGCAGAGATCAGGGAACAGACGTGACAGCGGCACAGCAACACCAAACACCGAGCAGTCTGCTTTATCCACCAACACAAGAACACCAGTCCAGAACCCACAGCAGAAGGACCCGCTCCGAATCACTCCGTGTCGCTGCGGCTCAGAGACACAGACAGGGATTTATGCGTAATAATCGCGTTACAATCATGTCAGGTTTTTGGTGGATTTAATCAAGTCTTGGATTGCAGAGTATGAATGTCCTCTAGCAATTTTCAGACGATATATACGTGTGTAAAGTTTGTGAAGGCAGGAGGAAAAAAGCTTCCGCGATCACCGTCTCCTCTCCGTTCCTCCAAGCCCCGCCCCCTCCCTGGAAATAATGAGTGACAGGCTGACAGTGACCCGATAGAAACTTTGTTATTCACTTAATCACTGAGATATAATGAAGCGAATTTAATCTCATACATGCATGGGATTTATGTAACAGTAAGACAGAGAATGTGAGTGTGCACCCACATGCAGTATTTATGTTTGTATATGCTGTTGTGAAATCCTCCTGTTGTCTGCTGTGTTCAGACTCAGACTGTGTGTGATGCCTCATTCAGGATATTCAGTGTCCTTTCTTAACAGAAGGCCGTGGCTAGAAGCTGCAGCTAGACTGCAGAAGCATTAGTTTTTTGTTTGTAAGGATGGAACAACTTCACACACGGAGGCTAGACCTATACAATTAATTTATTTTGGTTTATAAATTAATGTCAAGACATTTATGATATTGATTTCTGAAGCACTTTCTAAATAATAAAAAGAGAGTTCATATGTATTTTCTGCATGTATGCATTGATGATATAGAAAATTGAGGATGCAACGCATTGGTATGAATCGTGATGCACCGTGATATCGAACCGAAGACAGGATAATCGTAATCGAATCGTGAGACCAGTGAAGATGCACAGCCCTACTATCCATATTAGACCAATCACTTCCCTCTCAAATGGAAATATGTGTTTACATAAATGGTGACCACACCGTTTGAGACCCCACTGAGAACTTCGACTAAGTTAACTTTCTAAACACTCAGAGAGTCCTTTACCTCACCTGAGCTGAGGTTATCCTGAGCTTGAATGACACACAGAGACCAATCAAGGGCTTTGATTTATGATCTGTATGACAGTGGCCATGTCGGCAGGCCACATCATTGTCAGAATAAGTGAGAAATGGATGTAACTTCTGTTAGACAGCTATCATACATGCTGAAGAAATATTGACTGAATGTATGCAATAGGTATGGCATTCATAATGTATATCTAATTACATTAACTGTGAATGTCCTTCATATTATTTCAAATCACAAAATATTTTAATAAATATATTTGAGACGTTTATGACTCGCGCATGCACGATGCAAATCGGGCAGCCATCTAGGCATAAAATGTCCTATTAGAGTTGCCGTATGGAGTTGTCAAATATGGCGGACCTTCTCGCACATGCGCACTGCAGATAGGGCAGGGCTGCAGATCGGGTAGTGACAATGTGAATCACAAAACCAACATCAGCCGTTATCATCTTCGTTGTCATCCTTAATGTCGAGCCCTGCGTCACACCCCTAGTAGATGGCGTTCCGAGCTGAATAAGGGCGTCAAATGAAGGCAAGACGCCCGCCTGGCGGAAACGCTGGAATTAGGAATATCTTGTGATGAAGTGCACACTGACCTGAGCTCCAGGGGTCTCCTTCTTCTCCTCCATGCTGCTCATCAGCTGTCCTGATGAAGACCACAGAGCTGCTTCATTATTAATATAATACAAATATTTAGATATAATTCATCATAAACTGTCAGCAGTGAAGAGGAGGAATTCAAAGAGTTTATTCAATGATATGTTCTATTTCTGGATGCTTCTATGTAGTGTTTTATCACACCACGTGCAGTGCCTTGTCTCATCTATGCTGCTGTGACGTAAACATGGTCCAAATTGATCCATTTGGTCAATGTGATGCTAAGCAGAGGAGAACATGATAGAAAGGTCAGATAGTTATTAACGTTACATGCACATTACTTTAACCATTACGATAACAACTTGGTTTTCAGTGTAAATTATTATGAATATAATACAAATATTTAGATATAATTCATCATAATCTGTGTAGCAACTTACATTCTAATTTACAGCTCACAGTTAGTTCACTTTTATTTCATTAAAATGACTTTATTCACATAGAAAGTGACATTAATGGATGTTTGAACCACGGTTATAACGCTATCCGTGTGAAACTATCACTAAGTTAACACAGAAAGCAAACATTAGCTAGTGAGACTGTTTAATGTACTCCATGTATACAGTATTTTCTGTATATTGTGTATTCTTTAGATACTCTAGTGATATGTGTCCTGTGTGTATACTTGCTGCTAATGCTTCATTTGTATTATCTTATTGCATCTTTTAAATATGTTTAACTCGTGTAATGCCTGAAAACACTTCTGCTGTGACACAATCATTTCCCAGTTTAAGATAAATCATTATTTAAATAAAGTATATCTATGTATCTAATGAGCTAAACCGTCGCTTAGCTTAGCGTTAGCTGCTAACTGAAGAACCCCATTCATTTCAATGGGAAAATGCTACGTCGTGGTGAATGGCGATGCTAATAAGCTAGTTAGCATACATTTAAAACCATATCTATGGCAAAGAGCACCAACACAACAACTCACACCGTCTTAAAGACAACTGGTGTAATAAATAACTAACATAAAGTCAGCTGAGCATTACAAATCAACTGTTACTCCCCAGAGCCGAACTGGAAAGTTTTGTGTTGTGAGTTTCTTTCTTCCAAGATTACAGCTGTTGTGTTAAATAAGATAACTTCTGATTCGTGATTATGAACTAAATGATTATGATGAAACCTCTGCAGGTGTTTAATCCACTCACCTCTTCTTTTCTCCTTCTTCTCCTCTCGGTTTTTGGCGGATTGCAAAGAACTTTAAAGGTGCATCTTCTTCTTCTCTCGTTTTTTCTTCTTCTTCTTCTTCTTCTTCTCTCGTTTTCTTCTTCTTCTTCTTCTTCTTCTTCTGCTTCTCTCGTGTTTATTGGCGGTTGGCAAACCAACTTGTAGGTGCATTACCGCCACCAACTGGACTGGAGTGTGGACAAGAGACTATGCAGAAAACAAGAAACAAAACAAAGAACCAAAACTCTAGATTATTTTAAAAGTATCAATTTCTCTTAGAAACGTAATAATCTCTCAATATATATTGCCTGATGTTTCCCTAACAGCCCTGATAGCGACAAGTCATGGCATGTTGCTTTCTTCAGTGTCTGGAAAAGCACATTTCTCTGAGTACTATATTTCCTGCAAAGCAGTAAAACATGCTCAGCAGTTTCTGGCTGGCTGCAGTGTACACACTTTCCGGTTGGATGCTTTCCTGTTATACTTCAAGTATGATTGAGACCTGTATGACCTATTCTCATCCCAGAAATGACATGTTTCCTCCCTTCTTTCAAACCCCTCCCCCACATACCTTTGCATGTTATAAAGATGTCTTCCTGTATCACTAAGGTCCCAATGATCTTGCCATGTTGTTTGTGCATATTTCTGAATGAACGTTTGAACCTCCGCTTTGCTGAGTGGAACTTCTATGTCTATGTTCATACTCCTCTCGTATATTGAGGTCTGCACTTGGCAATGGGAACAACCAGGGTGGAATGGACCAGATTGGAGCTGTGGGGCAATACTGTATTTGATTCAAAGCTATACTTGCTGCTTTAACATCGCCAATCCATCCAGCACTTGTTAAATGTGACTCATTGTGCTCCCAGCAGTCTTTCAAGATACTTTTCTCAGGATGACTATCACTGTGCCCCTGAAGGTTTACCCAGAATGCAACTTTAACTTCACTCTTCTTATCCTTAAAGGCATATCATCATCATGTCATCCTATATGACTGCTCCATGTTAGCTTTCCGTCAAACCAAACACCAAGAAGTCTTATTGTATTAACCTGTTCAAGAGGTTGCTCTTACATTTTAATGATATAGGAGCAATGTTACGCCGTTTTGGTAAAACAAATGACCTGCGTCTTAGCTACTGACAGTTTGAATCCCCATGTATTTGTCCATTTCTCCACTTCAACTATTGCAGCTTGTATTTTCTTTCCAACATGTGCTACACTGCGGCCTTTTGCCCACAAAGCCCCATCATCTGCACACAAAGATCTCCCCACACTTGGATGAACTTGATTAAAGACGTCATGCATCATTATATGACTTATATGACTATATCACTTTATAGCTTGTAGTAACTCACGGGAGGCTTCTTTTATTTTATTTGTATTCATAATTATTTGTATTTTTCGTCAGAATGTATTATGGTGCATTAGTTACGAATTTTTGTTCTCAAAAAACAGTGCATTGTGGGTAATACAACTGTGATTTGTATTACATGAGTTTAGTTTTTAAGGAAGGCCAGAGCTTCAGCTGTGTCCAATAGATTGTTCCCTTTAGTTAACGTTATTTAAAAGAACATTATATTCCGATTTGATCCTGTCCCCTTTATTGTATTACGGAGAGCAATGTGAGCGTCCATTCCCATTGGATAACGGAGGATTTTACACCCGGAAGTAAGTACTCCCCTTACTGTCGATTTGATTTCACAGTGCTATCTGCACTACTCATCAACTCAAACACACCAGATCATCCTTGTTGAGTACACAACATTGGTTGGTTTAAGTTGTGTGCAATGCTTTTGTAATTTTCCCCTTCGATTCGGAGAAACAAATATGTGTTCAGTTTAGGATGGCCGAAGACACTACACTACCCAGAATCCTCAGCTATTGTTCCGCGTTGCCTCAAGCTCTGTGATTGGTTGACCTCCAACTGCATTCCATATGAAAAAAACGTTTCGTAAAAGATAAATCATACTTTTATCTCTAGCAGTCGCTTCGTTCTCTACTCTCTCTGAATAGTCTCTCACATCAATGCATTGTAAATATCTACTCTCTCTGTCGTAGTTCTCTCTATCTCTCTTATCTCTAGCCCTCTCTCTCTCCCTCCCTCTCTCTCTCTCTCTCTCCTCCTCTCTCTCTCTCTCTCTCTCTCTCTCTCTCAGGCTCTGAGCTCTCTCGTCTGTACTTTGTCAGCTCCTTCCTGTGTGTAACATCAGTCACTGTGCTCAGGTAGGCTGCCACAGTGTACTGTCTCTTTCGGGCCAGATAGCATTGCATTTCACTTTGTGTTGTGGATCTAGTGTTCCAATGAGTGCGGTAGTTCTGTGTGTGTGTTGTTAGAGTCTGGTTGACTCTAATAGATGTGGGCTCAGCCCTGATCACAGTGTGAACCGGTTTGTGAACAGAGTGTCAGGACCAGCTGAGAGAGGGGACTCTTGTTCATCTCTTGGTGCTGCAGGGCTTTGTGGTGCTAGGAGTGGGGCTCACTTTCTTTTAGATGTTGTTGAGAGCTTCATAGTATGAAGTAAATACTTAAAACGACAGTTAATTATAAATCATATATGATCAATCATATTCTTGTATGAACCCATTGATGGTTTTTGAAGATGTATGTAGCTTACAATTTTAGTTGGTGCTGTTTGATAACTTTGCGTTTCAAAAAGAGGGTGTTGACAGCTTCAGAGTATGTTGAATACTTAAAACGAAAGTTAGTTATAATTAAATATAATCAATTATATTCTTGTATAACCCACAATTAAAATGCTCCATATTATATGCTTTTCTATATTTACAGCATAAACAAAACAAAGTGGTTTGTTAAGTTGAGTGTAAGGCCTAAACAATGATTTATGCCCTGCTCTCTGATAGAGAGGGGCAGGTTCTTCCCTCTCCTCTCACAGCAGGGAGGGGGGCTCCGGACTCAAGGAGAAACACATTGAGGCCTCAAAAAGGTGGTTGTGTCATAGTCATAGAATATGTCTAGTCATGTTTTGTTTTACACAAACTTGGGAAGGTGTGTCTTATGCCAGAGCCAATAGAATATGTTGGTTGGGTATAGAGGAGGTGTTTGTGGGTTTTCTATCCAGTTTTTTGAGCATAAAAAGACTGGCTTTTTTGGATTTCGTCGGGGAGAGGGGGGGAAACCCCTGGTATACTCTCTCCTGGTAGGCTCTGTCCTTCAGAGCTGGGTTAATAGCTCTCGGTAAGGTTCTCTCAACCTGGGTGAATATCTCTTGCATTTCTTGGTTGGAATGATGAGGGAATTGCTTTGAATGCTGAGTGAATGATTTTATGAAAGAGGATTTTTGATGGTTTAGTGAAACCTGCCACGTGAGGAAATCCCTCCGAATCATTGCGGGATTTTGATGGTTTAGTGACACCTGCCACGTGAGGAACCCAGTCTCATAAAAAAACGTGTAATAATTACGTTGGTCCACAACGTAGGACGTAGTATTTCTTCGATAACGCCTCTGAAATTGTAAAATGCCTACGTTTTTTGTCACCATTAGGCTTGTTTGAGACACATTGCGGCTCGCCTCGAAAGTAGCCGATCGCAGCCGTGGGGAGGTGTCAAAAAGCTCGTCTTAAGTCGGACAGCTCGGACTCGGAGTCGGCTTGACTGGCTGGGTTTGCAATGGCGGAAATTCCATTTTACCCACTATAAACAAAGGTGATCTCCATTGCTTTATATAGGTTTGTTAATTCAGTCATGATGATGAACCACACCAGTGACTGGGTTCCATAATTAGAAATGCTCCTCCCTCTTAATGTTTGCAAAACTGATAGGTGGACAGGCTACAAATGATCAGTCCCTTCAGATCCGCACACATGAAGCTGAATGAGCATGAATTGAACAGACCTGCTGCTGTGTTAATTCTTTAGCTGCCACTTTAAGCTTTATGATGTGTACAACATGGAAGTAATTTGATTTAATCTTGCCATTTTAAATGATGTATTCAATAAATAAGGTTAAACCAAATCATTACATTACAATAGATTTTATTTTAATGATTTGATTTAACTTAAAGAGAAAACGTCATTGTTATTGCACATATTACAGGTACTGAGACAACAAAATGCAGTTTAGCTTCTAACCAGGTGCAACAAGCAGTGAAGTGGAAAGTAATGTACACAATCTACAGAATAACATATAGATATGATGATGAATAAACAGCGGGGTATGAATACACTAGATATCAGCCTGTGAGCAGTATGAACAGTGTGTATGAATACACTAGATATCAGCCTGTGAGCAGTATGAACAGTGTGTATGAATATGCTAAGATATATAAAGTATGAAAACGGTAAGCAGTATAGTATAACATTTCATGATGATGAACATTGTGGAACAATGATGACAAATGGGAATGGATGTGGCGACGTAAAACTGACACAAAACAACAACAAACTTTTGCCAGCCAATGGGAGAGCTTCATCAGCAGCACGGGGTAAAACCCACCAATGAGCGCTCAGCTCGAGATACCAGCGAGCCGTTTCCCATCGAGCATTTCGCTTCCGCAGCTCGTGGAGAGGAACTGCGCCAACTCGCCTCGCCTCGCTCTCAAGGCTGCGGGCGTCTTTATCCCGCGAGATTTCAAAGTCTCATGTGGGCGAGCCTCCAGAGCAAGTCGGACAAAATGACTAACCATCATGCAACGCACTTGCAAGACGTTGATGGCAACTGCGCAAGTCTGCGCAGGTCTTGCTTGTCTCAAACAAGCCTAGTCATTCCAATGGTCTATGTCACGTGATTTGTGAATGTGAGTTGTTATTTCAGATTATGTGTACAGTGGATGTACATGATCTTTAGTTTGCTAGTTATTACGAAGATTACTTCAAGAAATGGTGTCTATACAACGTTTTCATTGTTACCAAGGTGGTTGCTAGGGACGCTGCTATCGATATTATTTCTGTTATGTTGGGTAAAACAGTGTTATCTTTATTGCTACCCCCTTCCCCGTCAATGTATAGTGTTGGTCCACAGCACAAAACGCATTAGTTTAACAAAATCCGCATCTAAAATGGTGGCATAGTGTGGTGCCGAGAGATGGGAGTCGGAGGCGGAGTATCAAAGGTACAAGCTAGACTTTTATTTAGCATCTCAAAACACATGTAAACAACTTCATGCCCCGGAGGCGAAGACCGGCGGAGACAGGAAGTCCGGCTCACTAAAATGTCCGTGCAGAACAATACCCTAACCCATAGATCCGTGAGTGAATAATGTCAATCACCACAATAGATACGTTATTTTCCCCTGTGCAATTCTCCATTTACTCAACAATAACACATAATTATCCTTGTGTTTATTTATTTGTTTGATTAATAAATACAAGTTGGACTCCGTCAGGACCGAGGGTCGAAGCAGCTCATTTGCTTTACAGAATATTACACCCGGAAGTAAGTATTCTCTCCGCTTCGCTTGACAAACCCCTTGATAGTCCTCAAACTCTGTGATTGGAGAGTGTGCCGAGCCTCGAACAGCACTTGAAATGGGATGGAACCACGGCAGACTGTCCAAAACTGGATTTGAACGGGTCCACCGCGTCCCCCCTCCCCCACCCCGTCCCCAGAACTACACGTGCTGGCTATTGTGTGTTTCGCAACATGTTCTCTATGGCATGTCTCTACTGGGAGTTGTAGTTTTAAAAGACGTTTTCATATTTCCCATAATAAGAAGTTGCCAGTATTAAACTGTGTACATCCCTGGAGGTTTAGGGGATAGGAAACACTTACATGTAAAATATATAATTAATAAATGGGTGAAAATTGCTTGTGCCCATAATGGGCAGCATTAATATATATACCCACACGCCAGTTAAGGTCAGAAGAGCTTTATGTAACAGCTGGTCTCATGTCTGTGACCCCTCCTGTTGTTAATTGATGAGCCTGAAACATGCACTTGTCAAGGTTCAGAGGCACATGATATACTTTATTGATCCCAAGTTGGAAACATTTGCGTTACATCAGCATGTGTATAGTTGTAAATATGCAGTGGTGTTTATTTGTAAATCATTTAGTATAATCACACAAATTCTGTGTTTTATATTTAATAATTCTGTGTTCTTTATTTATTGATTGTTCAATACCTGACAAGGCCGGAGATGAAAAACTTTGGTCACAGGTTCCTCAACAGTGCATCACAAGACATCTTTCAATATGTGTACCTCCACCATTAAATTGTCATATTCTGCAAATGTCTTATACTATCTACATACATCTTATAAGAGTATAATACATATGTATAATATCAGTTAAAATAAGTGCTTCAACATAGTTAACATTGCTGGAGGTATGCACAAATATTGATAGATGTCTTGTAATGCACTGTTGAGGAACCTGCGACCCAAGTTTTTCATTCAGTGCAGAACTACACCATAGTTGTGTAGGCCTATATGATATGTCAATAAACCTTGGAACATCTTGAAATCTTGAACGGGATGTGCAAAATAGTCATTATATACAGTCTTTAATTAACTATTAGTAGAGAATAACGAGTAATGAATATACTTTATAGGGATTCTATTAATATCTAATAATAAAAATAATGTAATTCAATAACGTGCTTTAACCACCAGGTGTCTCTTTATATCAGGTGTGCACCTTTATGGTGTAAATGCAGCCTATCTACCAATTGGATCAAATATAAAAGTGAGCCGAATTAGTGTTGATACTGCAAGGAGACGTATTGTGTGAAAAGAAATGTAAGATGTTGTTTAATGGCTGATATATTTATGATCCACGTCACGTTTTCAGTTCCTCATCTTTGTCTTCTCATCAGGGCTCTATAAATACAGAACTACGGCAGATATGTAATATGTAAAGCGGCCGAACCGTGTATTACAATGCCGTTATGTGTTGACTTTCAAAGAGAAAAGCAAGCACACTCGGAATAAAGTGTTTTCGGTCTGTTTCCGGTATTTGTTAATGACGATGTGCTCTGAGATGTGAGACTGGAATTGCACAGGGGAAAATAACGTATCTTTAGATGCGGATTTTGTTAAACTAATATGTTTAGGCTGTGGACCAACACTATACATTGACGGGGAAGGGGGTAGCAATAAAGAAGTTATTAAACCATTAAACAGTTACACAACATAACAGAAATAATATCGATAGCAGCGTCCCTAGCAACCACCTTGGTGACAATGAAAACATTGTATAGACACAATTTCCTGAAGTCATCTTCGTAATAACTAGCAAACTAAAGATCATGTACATCCACTGCACACATCATCTGAAATAACAACTTATATTTCTCGCACCAAATGACATCAAAACGCATTTTAATGGCCAAACTAACTTTAAAATAGGCATTTTACACCGAGAATAAAACGAAGTTCGGCCATGTTTTTTTTTCTGCAGGGACAAATTTGAAGATCACGTGACATAGACGCAGCCATTGGAATGAATGGTGAAAAAAAACGTAGGCATCTTACAATTTCAGAAGCGTTTTTTGTAGAAATACTACGTCCTACGTTGTGGACCAACGTAGTTATTACACGTTTTTTTATGAGACTGGGTTGCAACCAGATATCACTCAGACTCAACAATCATATTCACAGATGGCTCCAAAGATCCAGAGGCAGGGCGTGCAGGGGCAGCAGTGTATACCCCAGTGAGTAATACACATATAGAGAAAAGGGTAACAGACCATGTGTCAGTATACACCAACAGAGTTGTTGGCATTGGTGCTGTCATTGAAATGGATAGAGGAGAAAGAAATACATGACAGTGTAATTGCATCTGACAGCTTTTCAGCATTATCGAGTATACGATCAGGCAGATCTTCATCTAGAACGGACATAATAAATGAAATATTTCTAATTTGATATCAAATGCAAATCAAAGGCATAGCAACTCGTTTCCTCTGGGTTCCTGCTCATGTTGGTGTGGAGGGTAATGAACAGGTGGATATTCTGGCCAAACAAACACTGAGAAGTCTGAACATAGACATAGAAGTTCCACTCAGCAAAGCGGAGGTTCAAACATTCATTCAGAAATATGCACAAACAACATGGCAAGATCATTGAGACCTTAGTGATACAGGAAGACATCTTTATACAATTCAAAGGTATGTGGGGGATGGAAGGAAGGTGGGGTTTGAAAGAAGGGAGGAACATGTCATTTCTGGGATGAGAATAGGTCATACAGGTCTCAATCATACTTGAAGTATAATAGGAAAGCATCCAACCGGAAAGTGTGTACACTGCAGCCAGCCAGAAACTGCTGAGCATGTTTTACTGCTTTGCAGGAAATATAGTACTCAGAGAAATGTGCTTTTCCAGACACTGAAGAAAGCAACATCCCATGACTTGTCGCTATCAGGGCTGTTAGGGAAACATCAGGCAATATGTATTGAGAGATTATTACGTTTCTAAGAGAAATTGATACATTTAAAATAATCTAGAGTTTTGGTTCTTTGTTTTGTTTCTTGTTTTCTGCATAGTCTCTTGTCCACACTCCAGTCCAGTTGGTGGCGGTAATGCACCTACAAGCTGGTTTGCCAACCGCCAATAAACACGAGAGAAGAAGAAGGACAAAAGAAGAGTTGAGTGGATTAAGCACATGCAGAGGTTTCTTTAAGTGTATTTAGTAGTGATGGCGAGATGAAGCCTTATGAAGCTTTGAAGCTTTCCAGCCAATTGGTTCGCAAAAGGGTTCATCTCATGAGGCTTCATCATGGGCTTCATCTGAACACAAACCCCCCTGCTGGTCAAAGTGTGTACAGCAGGCAGATTGGACTGCTCAACAGTGTGCTCTATCTCATACCGAGTTCCCATTGAGTAAAGCCTTAGAATAACTCTAAACAACGAACATTAAATCATATGTTCATGTTAACAATATTGTATTTATTCCAGTTTAATGATTGTGATTGAAAAGCCTAAGGAGGCTGGTAAACATTGCAAAGAGGGATTTGTATTCCTTAATAATATTCATAAACGTAACCATGTTGTAGCCGGAGAAAGGCTAAACCATATCAAAGAATACATTTATTAACTACATTATCTCATTTAGCTGTAGCTTTTATAAACAACAAAAAAGACGTATTGTCCAGGCGTTGAACCGGGGACCCTGCGGTCAGGAGTCAACTGCTGTCCAGCTGAGCCGCAGCACACACACTAAAGCTCCCGGAAAAAACTGCAACATATGTATTCCTGTATTTATTGACGTTTTTATTCCTACATTTATTTATGCTTGTATCTATTTATTATGAAGCAGTCACGTGGTATCGACAGGCAGCGAGGCTTCGTTTGTCATCGATGACGTCACTGGCCCAAAACGATACAAGCCTCGATATATGCTTCACAAAAAGCTTCGGGGATTACTCGACACACGCTCCGAAGCCTCGGCGCAATACGTAACATCACTAGCTTACAGTTAATCACGAATAAGAAGTTATCTTATTTAACACAACAGCTTTAATCTTGGAAGAAAGAAACTCACAAAAAACCTTTCCAGTTCGGCTCTGGGGAGTAACAGTTGATCTGTAATGCTCAGCTGACTTTATGCTAGTTATTTATTACACCAGTTGTCTTTGAGACGGTTAGAGTTGTTGTGTTGGTGCTCTTTGCCATAGATATGGTTTTAAATGTATGCTAACTAGCTTATTAGCATCGTCATTCACCACGACGTAGCATTTTCCCATTGAAATGAATGGGGTTCTTCAGTTAGCAGCTAACGCTAAGCTAAGCGACGGTTTAGCTCATTAGATACATAGATATACTTTATTTAAATAATGATTTATCTTAAACTGGGAAATGAATGTGTCACAGCAGAAGTGTTTTCAGGCATTACACGAGTTAAACATATTTAAAAGATGCAATAAGATAATACAAAATGAAGCATTAGCAGCAAGTATACACACAGGACACATATCACGAGAGTATCTAAAGAATACACAATATACAGAAAATACTGTATACATGGAGTACATTAAACAGTCTCACTAGCTAATGTTTGCTTTGTGTTAACTTAGTGATAGTTTCACACGGATAGCGTTATAACCGTGGTTCAAACATCCATTAATGTCACTTTCTATGTGAATAAAGTCATTTTAATGAAATAAAAGTGAACAAACTGTGAAACCTGCCACGTGAGGAAATCCCTCCGAATCATTGCGGGATTTTGATGGTTTAGTGACACCTGCCACGTGAGGAAATCCCTCCGAATCAGACATTGCGGGATTTTGATGGTTTAGTGACACCTGCCACGTGAGGAAATCCCTCCGAATCATTGCGGGATTTTGAATGGGCTTTTAGTATCACCAGTCTTTGTATGAGAGAATGTCACAACTCAAATAGGCAGGTAAAGGGAAACATTTTGGTAATATATGTAAGACTGTGAATTAAAGTTTCATATGTGAACATGATCACAGCATCATTTTTGTGTGTTGTTTAGTATAATTATAATGTTGTAAAGAGAGAAGGTAAAAACCCTGTATTAGTTTGGACCTATTTTTCTTCAAATAAACTGATCCCACCTTTTGGACTGGGACGACTTAAAGGACATCTGTGCTCTCCTCTCCTGCTTCCAAGGTGAGACTGCACCCTGCCACACACACTTAGGTAGGAACACACCCCATTTACTGATACCAAAATCCTTCGGGATCGCTTCATCAGATTAAAGAGAGTTGTCTGAATAGAAACAGCAGTTAATTGAACCTGGTTCTTCGGGGAGTTAATAGAGGTGAGATCTTGCTGACGTCTGGTGGATCTGAGCCAAGCAGTAAACTTACATAGACTCAGTAACTTCGGTCGGGTCAATTAGTGAGGTCAGAGTAATTTACCGGAATAAATTAATCGGGGCCTCACCTAGAACTCTAAACACTGTAGCCAATATGTAATTGATGGTTTCTGGATTTGTATTAAAAATGGAAATGTGCCTAATTCCGCTCTGCGGGCGCTGTTAGTTGTTCTCCTGTGAACCTGGAGGATGCGTTTGCAAAACTCATTGTGAGCATTTTCTATTGGATGGTTTTCCCATTTGTCAAATGTTTGGTTTGTGTGTGGGCCCCACACTTCGCTTCCATCGAGTAGGACGGGTTGTATTACTGATTGAAGCCAAATTAAAATGTGGATTAGTCTTGTTATTGCATAAAACGCCCTGCGTGCTTTCTCTCAGTTCCCTTCACAGCTTGATTAAAGCTTCCAGTGGAACTTATTTTCAGGCCTAAATAATTATATTCTGAACAATTTTCTCTTGTCGGTGTCCCAATTGTAAAGTCAGTGTTGTTTGCCTGACATCTGGGTCTTTGTTGAAATATCGTTGTTGTGTCTTTGTGATGTTGATTGCCATGGCCCAGGTCTGACAGTCACCTTCCAGTATATTTAACCTCTGTTGAAGTCCTTCTTCTGTCGGGGCTTAACAGGATGAGACCATCTGCACACAGCAGGAACCTGATCTCTGTCTTGTGGAGAGTGAGCCCAGGTGCTGTGGACTGCTCTAAGATGGTGGCCAGTTCGTTAATGTAGATGTTGAACAGGGCCGGTGATAAACAGCATCCTTGTCCTACACCCCGTTCTTGAGAAATGAAGTTGGTTCTCTTGTGTCCGGTCTTGATGCTGCACATGTTGTTTGTGTACATACATTTGATTAGGTCAAATGTTTTTCCCCCTATACCGCTTTGAAGTAGTTTGTTGAATAGACCAACGTGCCAAATCGAGTCAAATGCTTTTTGGAAATCGATGAAACAGGCAAATATCTTGCTTTTATTTTAACATATTAGTCAGTTAGTGTGTGTAGGGTGTGAATGTGGTCTGATGTGCGGTGATTTGGTAAGAACCCAATCTGGCTTTTGCTCAGGACATTGTGTTTCGTAAGGAAGTCTATAAGCCGGGAGTTTATAATACTACAGAAGACCTTCCCCAGGTTACTGTTCACACAAATGCCTCTGTAGTTATTAGGGTCAGATTTATCGCCGTTTTTAAAAATGGGTGTTATGAGACCACGATTCCAGCTGTCAGGGAAGTACCCTACAATCAGGATCAAGTTGAATAGTTTGAGTATAGCCAGTCTGATCTTTTTACTCGAGTGTTTTAGCATCTCGTTCAATATGCCGTCAAGACCACTTGCTTTTTTTGGTTTTCGGTTAATCAACTTTTTGTCCAGTTCCTGTTCAGTCGTTAGAAAGTCCAAAGGGTTCTGGGAGTCCTTGATGACCAGTTCCTGTTCAGTCGTTAGAAAGTCCAAAGGGTTCTGGGAGTCCTTGATGACCAGTTCCTGTTCAGTCGTTAGAAAGTCCAAAGGGTTCTGGGAGTCCTTGATGACCAGTTCCTGTTCAGTCGTTAGAAAGTCCAAAGGGTTCTGGGAGTCCTTGATGACCAGTTCCTGTTCAGTCGTTAGAAAGTCCAAAGGGTTCTGGGAGTCCTTGATGACCAGTTCCTGTTCAGTCGTTAGAAAGTCCAAAGGGTTCTGGGAGTCCTTGGTGACCAGTTCCTGTTCAGTCGTTAGAAAGTCCAAAGGGTTCTGGGAGTCCTTGATGACCAGTTCCTGTTCAGTCGTTAGAAAGTCCAAAGGGTTCTGGGAGTCCTTGATGACCAGTTCCTGTTCAGTCGTTAGAAAGTCCAAAGGGTTCTGGGAGTCCTTGATGACCAGTTCCTGTTCAGTCGTTAGAAAGTCCAAAGGGTTCTGGGAGTCCTTGATGACCAGTTCCTGTTCAGTCGTTAGAAAGTCCAAAGGGTTCTGGGAGTCCTTGATGACCAGTTCCTGTTCAGTCGTTAGAAAGTCCAAAGGGTTCTGGGAGTCCTTGATGACCAGTTCCTGTTCAGTCATTAGAAAGTCCAAAGGGTTCTGGGAGTCCTTGATGACCAGTTCCTGTTCAGTCGTTAGAAAGTCCAAAGGGTTCTGGGAGTCCTTGATGACCAGTTCCTGTTCAGTCGTTAGAAAGTCCAAAGGGTTCTGGGAGTCCTTGATGACCAGTTCCTGTTCAGTCGTTAGAAAGTCCAAAGGGTTCTGGGAGTCCTTGATGACCAGTTCCTGTTCAGTCGTTAGAAAGTCCAAAGGGTTCTGGGAGTCCTTGATGACCAGTTCCTGTTCAGTCGTTAGAAAGTCCAAAGGGTTCTGGGAGTCCTTGATGACCAGTTCCTGTTCAGTCGTTAGAAAGTCCAAAGGGTTCTGGGAGTCCTTGATAACCAGTTCCTGTTCAGTCGTTAGAAAGTCCAAAGGGTTCTGGGAGTCCTTGATGACCAGTTCCTGTTCAGTCGTTAGAAAGTCCAAAGGGTTCTGGGAGTCCTTGATGACCAGTTATAATCTGTTGAGCTGTTCAGTTATTTGTGTTTGTTCTGAGTCCGAGTTGAGAGGAATGCTACAGATGTTTGAAGTGATCGGTCCAGACGTCTCCATTCTGTATCACTGGGTCATCGTGTTTACTTTTATTTAGATTTTTCCAATGTTCCCAGAATCTGTTTGTGTTTAAAGACTCCTCGATGATTGTTGGTTGTTTTTGTGTGTACGGAGCCTTCTTGGTTTTGTACGTTTGTATTGTTTTGAGCATGTGGCAGCAAAGGAGGCGTACGTCTGCGTTGCTAGGATCTCTATGTTTTTGGTTCGATATGTTCCTAAGTTCTTTCCTTTTTTGTTGGCATTCTTCATCAAACCAGTTGATTTCTTTTTGTTTTGGGGGCTTGTTGCTGCATTTCTTCAGTTGGGATGTATGAGCTGTTCTCATGAAGATGTGGTTAATTGTTCTGACTGCCAGGTCTATGCCTTCTTTATCGTGGTCATATGTGGTGTCCAGAGAGCTGTCTGAGAGTCTTTGAATGTGTTCGTTTCAATAGCTCTCTTGTACTGTCTGGAGCCCATTTGTATTTTCTTTTAATGTTAAACAGGTTACTGGGTTCAGATTGTGGACTGCTAGTCTCTGTTCTTTTCATGAACACAGTCATTTGGCTGTGATCCGATAGAGGTGTTAGAGGTTTGACTATAAATGAACTGAGAGAGAGCCGGTCCAGATCAGTTATCATGTAATCTACGGTACTCGTACCAAGAGACGAGCAGAAGGCGGGTCTTCCCAAAGAGTCGCCTCTAAACCTACCGTTAACAATGTACAGACCGAGGCTTTGACAGAGTCGGAGCAGGTCTTTCCCATTCTTGTTTATCTGAGGGTCAGAATTATGGCGAGGGAGATTTGTGGTGTTGCGGGGAAAGTTTTGTCCAAATATATGTTTGTTACTACTCTCTGAGTTTGAGTCTGGATGGGTTCCAGTGCGTGCATTGAGGTCTCCACAGATCAACACTTTTCCGTGGGCCTGAGATCTGCAGATTTGGGTGAGGAGGTGTGGGAATGTTTTCCTCGCTGAAGTAAGGAGAGTCACTCGGAGGAACATATATTGTACATAAAAACAAATCATTTTCTGTACATGTGATGCTATTGGATAGTTTAATCCAGATGCGGGAGGGCTCGGATTTTATTATTGTTATGTATTTTGAGAGTTCGAATTTGTGCCAAATTATAATGCCTCCTGAGTCTCTCCTTTTTTAATTGCTGGGTTTTTGATCGAGGGCAGAAGAATTTGTTTGTAATTTGGGGGACAGTGGATGTTGGAATCAGATCTACAGCAGGTCTCTTGGAGGATAATAATGTCTACATTTTGTGTGTTCTCTTAAAATTAATCTGTTCTATATTTCTGTCCAAACAGAGAAGAATGTATACCTTGGATGTTCCACATAGAGATGGAGAATGGTGTCATTGAGGTGGTCATAGTGAAGAATACAAATACATTTTAAAAATGAGATAAACGGGTGTGTGTGTGTGTGTTAAGTTAAGTCTTCTACGACCTGACTCATCAGTTTGGTGCATATAAGGCTAAGGAGGTGTGTGATCTCTCCCAGGTCGATGTTTGGTGGGGTATTCAGTGCAGTGGCGTAGCTTTTCTGAGCTGGTTGCTGAAACGGGGGGCAGGGCTGATATCCTGGTGTGGGCCTTGAGTTTATTGGAGTGGTGCTGGCCTGTCTTGCTTGTATGGCTCTGGTTCTGGGTGGGTGGCTCTGAAGGTGAGGTAATAATGGTGGAGGGGGGTAGGGGCCTGATCCAAGGGGATATCTGCGATATTCTCTTGCAGGTGGTGATAGGGGTGGTCCAGTTATATGCTGGCTAGCTCGTCCGCGGCTAACAGAGGCTCCGCCCTGGCTTCATCCTAAGGCCACATCTTTAAGTGTCTTAGCAAAGACTTGTACAATGTCCTTACGGAGGTGAACGTGGTCATGGAGGCTGTGAATGCTGAGGGTGGGGTGATGTGCCAGGTGGACATTGGGCATTACAGCACATCCTCTGGAGATCTCCGAATTGATCCTATGGATAGTGAGAGGGTGGAAATCTCTTCTGGGCAGGATTGTGGAGACAGTTATTTTAGAGTTTGGGAGACTGTGCGTAGCCCTTTAGCGCCACTCTCGTCACAGATTCAGCTACTCTCTCTTGCTCTATACGAAGGTTGTTAGGAAAGGGAAAGAGTTGTTCTTCATCTAAGAATTTTCCATTTGAGTCAATAAGAATGATTACTTCAGCATCAGTCGCTTCTGTGTCGGTTGTTATTTTGATTGTGGAAGGAGGAATGGTAGCTGGTAGATGGTTGTGGCTCATGCTGGGGCGCTGGGCCATTGGTGAATGGTTTCAATGTGGGGTTTGGTGAGGTTTTACTGGATGGTGGTTGCTGCAGCAGGAGGCTGCTGGTTGGAGGCCTTGGCTCAGTGAGTTGTGTGTTACTCGTGGCAGATTGGGGTCCTCTTTTACTTTACTTTTAATTCTTTCTTTAACTGGCAGAGTTCACCCTTAATCTGCTGAAATGATTCACTGGATGGTGAGTGAGAAAGTTTTTCTCTCATTTTCACTATCTCTACCTCCTCTAGAGTTAGACTCTCTGAGAAGGGTCACTGTGCTCTGCAGCTTGTCTTCAGGCTGCAGCTGCTGCTCCTCTCTGAGAAGGGTCACTGTGCTCTGCATTTTGTCTTCAGGCGGCAGCTGCTGCTCCTCTCTGAGAAGGGTCACTTTCCCTGCATTTTGTCTTCAGGCTGCAGCAGTCTCTCTGAGACCTGGGTAACGCAGCTAGCTTTCTCTTTGTTGTGTGTCTTTGTTAGTGCCTTAATAATAAGAACATTGTCTTGGACTAAGGTCAGACCTCACACCCAGCCGCCGGAAGTTGATAGACGCCATCTTGTGCACAGAGCCTGAGCACACGATGGCGAAAAACCGAGAGGAGAAGAAGGAGAGAAGAAGAGGTGAGTGGATTAAACACATGCAGAGGTTTCATTAAGTGTATTTACACCCGTTAGCTTAGCTTACAGTTAATCACGAATCAGAAGTTATCTTATTTAACACAACAGCTGTAATCTCGGAAGAAAGAAACTCACAAAAAAACTTTAAAATGTGCGACAAAAATAGTCTCAAACTATCTTTAAATAAAGTCTAACAGCTAAAGTCTGAAAGCTATCGTCTAACGCTACAGTTATTATTCCAGTTCGGCTCTGGGGAGTAACAGTTGATCTGTAATGCTCAGCTGACTTTATGTTAGTTATTTATTACACCAGTTGTCTTTGAGACGGGTTGAGTTGTTGTGTTGGTGCTCTTTACCATAGATATGGTTTTAAATGTATGCTCACTAGCTTATTAGCATCCCCATTCACCGCGACGTAGCATTTTCCCATTGAAATGAATGGGGTTCTTCAGTTAGCTGCTAACGCTAAGCTAAGCGACGGTTTAGCTCATTAGATAAATAGATATACTTTATTTAAATAATGATTTATCTTAAACTGGGAAATGAATGTGTCCCAGCAGAAGTGTTTTCAGGCATTACACGAGTTAAACATATTTAAAAGATGCAATAAGATAATACAAATGAAGCATTGGCAGCAAGTATACACACAGGACACATATCACTAGAGTATCTAAAGAATACACAATATACAGAAAATACTGTAGACATGGAGTACATTAAACAGTCTCCCTAGCTAATGTTTGCTTTCTGTGTTAACTTAGTGATAGTTTCACACGGATAGCGTTATAACCGTGGTTCAAACATCCATTAATGTCACTTTCTATGTGAATAAAGTCATTTTAATTAAATAAAAGTGAACAAACTGTGAGCTGTAAGTTAGAATGTAAGTTGCTACACAGATTATGATGAATTATATCTAAATAGTTGTGTTATATTAATAATAATTCACACTGAAAACCAACTTGTTATCGTAATGGTTAAAGTAAGGTTTGCATGTAATGATAATAACTATCTGACCTTTCTATCATGTTCTCCTCTGCTGAGCATCACATTGACCAAATGGATCCATTTGGACCATGTTTACGTCACAGCAGCATAGATGAGACAAGGCACTGCACGTGGTGTGATAAAACACTACATAGAAGCATCCAGAAATAGAACATTTCATTGAATAAACTCTTTGAATTCCTCCTCTTCAGTCCTGACAGTTTGTGATGAATTATATCTAAATATTTGTATTATATTAATAATGAAGCAGCTCTGTGGTCTTCATCAGGACAGCTGATGAGCAGCATGGAGGAGAAGAAGGAGACCCCTGGAGCTCAGGTCAGTGTGCACTTCATCACAAGATATTCCTAATTCCAGCGTTTCCGCCAGGCGGGCGTCTTGCCTTCATTTGACGCCCTCATTCAGCTCGGAACGCCCTATACAGACATAAATAAACCAGCGACTTTATTCGCCATGACACGGACAGTCTGTGGTTTGTACTTGTTTAACTTCTGTCTAGTTTCTGAACAGATATGAGGAGCTGTGAGCTCTGAGGGCTAACAGCTAACGGCTGATGTTGGTTTTGTGGTTCACATTGTCACTACCCGATCTGCAGCCCTGCCCTATCTGCAGTGCGCATGTGCGAGAAGGTCCGCCATATTTGACAACTCCATACGGCAACTCTAATAGGACATTTTATGTCTAGACGGCTGCCCGATTTGCATCGTGCATGCGCGAGTCATAAACGTCTCAAATATCTTTATTAAAATATTTAGTTATTTGAAATAAAATGAAGGACATTCACAGTTAATGTAATTAGATATAAATTATGAATGCCATACATATTGCATACATTCAGTCAATATTTCTTCAGTATGTATGATGGCTGTCTACAGAAGTTACATCCATTCCTCACTTATTCTGACAATGCACTTAACCCAATAAAATGACCCAATAAAAGGAGTTGTTCAATAATAGTGAAGTCACGTTGTAATAACAATAACTCGTCTCTCTCGTTCAGATTAATATTGTGGGGTTTTTTGAGTGTTCTTTTTCTGCTTTGCCAAACGCCACTGTGTCAAATGTCCTATTAGAGTTGCCGTATGGAGTTGTCAAATATGGCAGACCATCTCGCACATGCGCACTGCAGATGGGGCAGGGCTGCAGATCGGGTAGTGACACACATTGAGGATGACGTCGCGGCTCCGCCTACACTGCGTTACTATAGTTCAGTGGTTCTCAAACTTTTTCTGGCATTGCCCACTTTGAACAGGCGGGCCTTTTCAAGCCCCACCTGCCGCTCCAATAAAACGGTAGGCCAAGCTTAAAATGGTCAAATGTATCGTCCTATGACAGGGGTCACCAACCTTTTTTAGGGTGAGGGCTACTTTCAAAACATAAAACAAGTCGGGGGCTACTTTTACTCCTCTTTTTCAGTTTTTTTGCAGTGTATATATTTAGCACATTTTAACATTATTATATGCTTCCCTTTAACCTTTGTGTGCTGTTTGGGTCTGTGGGACCCGTTTGCAGTGAGAAGAAAATGTATGATTTGTTACTTTATTTTGTACTAGGCTATATTAAATAGATAAAGGTGTGTGTTCTCTCTCTCTCCCTCTGTCTCGCTCGCTCACAGAGGCTGTGTTTTCTCCGTGGCGATGATGGCTTGCGTTAAAAGATAATAATAAACATAGGCCTATTTGTAAAGCGGGGGGACACAAACGGGATTTCGAAAAGTGTCACGGTTAAACTCCTTATGAAGTGGTGAGGTGCCGCTCCACATTTATTTTCTTCCCGACTGCAACGCGGTTGTGCCTGTGTGTGTGAGAGCGTTTCACATGTGTGTATGAGAGATGTATACATATGTCTGCAAATGACTTTGGTTTCAGTTGTGTGTGTGTGTGTGTGTGTGTGAGCAGGCTCGGATTGGCCATCGGAAGATTCGGGACTTTTCCCGTTGGTGAGCCGCTGGCTCTGGCATAGGTGGGCCGTGGACTTTCACAGCGCCGCTGTGCCGGTACCGCATCTGCCGCCGCAAACACCCGCCGTTGCGAGGCTCTGGCGGGTCCGGCAGGTCCGGTGCAGCGGTGCTGTGAAAGTCCACCACCGTTGCGAGTCTCCGGCTGTAATAATCCACTACCGCCGCGAGGACCCAGGTTCGATTCGGCCTGAGGTCCAAAACATTTATTTTTTAAAATAAAATAAAAAATCTCCTGTTCATCACGTCCATTCGCGACCCACCTATCACATCTCTGCGCCCCACACTTTGAGAAACGCTGCTATAGTTACTGCTAGGGTTGCAAAGGGGCGGAAAGTTTCCATGGGAAGTTAAGCTGGGGAATTTTGGAAATCTTCGATGCAAAATTAAACAGAAAAACATGACATTTCAGCAGATGTTTTTTTTTACATTTAAAAAAAAATGTAGAACAGAACCAGTTTCAATTATTTTATTGAACAATTATTTGTTTCATTGAGGAACGAAAACAGGAATGTTGAGTTAAATGTTACTCATCCCCCCAACCCCACTCATTAAAAAATGACAAACAAAAATGTACCCCCATCCAAAGATCCCCACAAAGTCCCATTCAAAATGTTAAATGAAAAGAGCCCTTCTCCCTCCACAAAGTCCCATTAAACATGCACATCTTCCTTCAAGCGATCCTCTGCATTTTGACTAAACCCTTTCAGTCAACGGGCTCTTCCTGGGCCTCATCAACATCACACTCTTCCTCTGCAGTGTCACTGTCCAGCCTTGTTGAGGATGGCTCTGTCTCCTGCTCAGAGAGCCTTAGGTTTGCCGAATGCCAACCAGTTTTTCCACTCTCACATTTGTGAGCCTGTTGCGAACCTTCGTGTGGTCTCAATAGCCATGCAGTAAGCCAGGGGTGGGGAACCTCCGGCCCGTATACGGCCCGCGAGACAACTTGGTACGGCCCTCGAGGTAATTTATAAATACAAGCAAAAAAGAAAAAAATTAGAGAAATCTAGACCGCAAACAAATTAAAGAAGCGAGTGCCTGTTTTTCCTAGCCAAGGTCAGGGTCCTTGAACACAACACGAGCCTAATGTGTCATCACGTGGTATATGTCTCGTCTGACAGGGGTTCAGTTCTGACTGACGGCCCGTCAACACTACAGCTTCGTCAGCTCCAAAAACAGTTTCCAACGCGTCTGCCCATTCACTTTGAATGGGGTGACGTCACTTTTGTACCCAATTCCCAGGGCTTTGTCCTCCTCTCATCTGATTTGGGAGGATGAGAGTTTTACTTGCAGCTGTTGCTTTTTCTCCTCCCAGGAGCGCTGCTGCAGTTTCTTGCCTCCCACTTTGACCAGACCGGACCCCTGGTTTGAGGCATAAGCCACCAGCTCTTTCCACCATTTTGTGCACTTGGGCTTTATCTACAGCTTGCCCCTCAGGCTCCCGCTTCAGCTGTTTTCCTGTCTTCAGGACTGTGCCCTCCACAGCACATTTGTTGTTGGGGAGAGAAGTGGGGTCTTCAGTCCAGAGATATTTTGCATCCCAGTGTGGTGATGCAATATGAGAATCCTGCCTGACGTAGGTTAGGCCTGCCTTTATTGTATCCAGCTCTCTCTCCTCCGCCAGGGTCATCTCTTTACCTCCTGGTTGGCAATTTCCACACCGACATCCTCCACACTTAGGCTCACAGGCTGCTCCAATGCTGTCCCACCTCCACCATTCCAGGAACTCATGATTAGTTGCAGCCGTGACCTTTACTTCAGCAATATCTTCCTGCAGCTGTTCTCATGGAGCGAGCAAAGTGTGTGTTGGTCGTGTGTGATATGATAGGAAAACATTCAGGAGCTATCTGGATCAGTCTTATGCGACAATGGAAACTGAACTAAAGAGAACATTTTAAACTTTAGCAGTCTGCGTGATCTGCCTGTAGGGAGGGGCGGGCCGGCCCTGCGAGTAAAGTAACGAGTAAAGTAACGAGTAAAGTAACGAATTACTTTATGTACAGAGTAACGAAGTAGTGTAACATATTACTTTTTTTTAGTAACGACCCCATCTCTGTCGTGCAATTTACAATTCCAAATGATAAAAGCCAAGTCTCTCTTTCTAGATTTTAAGGTGAACCTGGAGATTTGTTTTTCTCCACCTACGTTCAGCTTTTCGACACTCTCTTTTTTCTGTTCTCACGGTCATGGCCTTTCTGCATGGAGATCTTTTTTTGCCTATAAAAAATCTATATAGTAATCTATAATAATATAATCTATGTATATAATCTATACAGACAGCACCTCCTGTTGTTATCACAAGCAGTCTGACCTGGTTCGTTTTAATAGTACATTCTGTGTCTCGTTGAAATGACAATAAAGTATGTCTATGTCTTATCGATCCGGTAACAACGAACTAAACAAATTGTGAACAAAACTAACATTGCTTTTTATTTCAATTAAATAAATAATATTTCACATCAAAAGAAACAACAGTGTTTTAACAAATCGTATTAAGTAATGTGAAGACAGAACTGTAAACAGAATAGCTGAAACTTTAACAAACTAAATAACTCTGTTACCTCTAATCATTATGTTTGTATAATGGAGTTAGCTCCGTGTGGTGCTGCTAGCATACAGAACACCTGACGTGGAAACGTTACTCGTGGACGGGCTACAGAGCTGCTAGAAAGACAGTCGAACCCGGTGCATTCCTCCGTCTGGATGTGGAGCACTTTTGATAAATGTTTAGACAAATTGCTCGTGTTACCGCCCTTACATGCCAAACTCTTATTCCACTTTTGGTAACGAGCATTCTCCACATCGACACGGCTATAGTTTAACCACCTCGGAGCGCGTTCTCTCCGCCATCTCCTCCGTGTGTGTGTGTGTTGCTGCATGTAGCAGCTGCGTGTGTGTAAACTGCCTCGCTCATTCACTCACGGCAAAAGTTACTTCACTTACTATAAAAACTCAAGGTAAAAAAATGCACTCCCTATTCCATTGTCATGAAGGTGGAATCTAACTATATCCAGAATACGTTTTATTGGATCCAGGCTAGAAACATGTTTATTTCTGCTGTAAAGTTGGGCATTTTAACATGGGGGGTCTATGGGAATTGCTCCTTTTTGCATCCATCCCCTGTCGGCCACTAGATGAACTGTAGTGAGTGGCACTAACTGGGCTTCCCGGCTCTGCGCTATGAAGCGCCGATTGGCTGTGGGTGGGCCCAGGCCCACCCGGGCCCACCCACAGCTACGCCACTGGTCAGAGGGCCTAGGTATAAAAGTCACGGCTCGCCACTGACCAGATGCTAACATCAACATTCCACGTTACCACTTGCGCACTCACAAAATGCGTTCGTGCCACACACACAGAGCCGAGCTTGAATGAAACACAGAGACCCAGAAGTAGGCTACTTGTACTGTACATCATATTATTTTCAATGGCTTTACTGTATAATCAGTGTAACGGATGAACAGATCGCCACCGGGCTTTCATCTAAACACACACTATTATTTATTTATATGTACAATTTTAGCAAGTTTTTATATTGTCCTCTTCCTGTCAACAACATTTCGTTTTAATAGTACACTCTGTGTCTTGTTGAAATGACAATAAAGTATGTCTGTCTATAAGACCCTTTGAGATCATTAAGTCCAGAGTGTGCCCCTTGTTGTGCGTGGGCTCCGTCACATGCTGAGTCAGTCCATAGAATTGATTTATTTAAAACAAGGGACAGTGTTCATTAATCAACATATTAAAAACATGTAAAAGTACTCGAATTAGCCAAAAGGCTAGTTTTCACCGATAGTCCCTTTGCCAGATGGTGATTGACATCCTAAAAGCAATAATAAAAATACCACGACATTGTTATACCATTGTACATATTTACAATAGATGACATCACTGAATACAGATGAGAGCAAGTCATGATAATAAATACAGCATTTACCATACACACACCTACACACACCTACACACACCTACACCCACACATCAGTGCTGACACTGTTGGTTATCAATGAGCCACTTTGTAACACTGTGCTTGAATGTGTAGTAGGATGAGGACTCTCATTGGTTGAGGTATTGAATTCCATTGATGGGATGCGTGGAATGAGAGACAGCCTGGCTGAACGCGCTCTTCCTAAATGGGATGGTGCGTCTCCCCTACCTCTCGTAGCCCTGGTTGAGGTGGGCTTTAGGCTGATACAGCCAGCCAGAGGAGGAGGAGCCAACCCACGAGTGATCTTATAAACTAAGCAGATGTTTTTTGTAAACTATGAGATTTTCCCCAGCTGAACAGATTATACTTTTTAACAATGTGACAATGATGATACCGGAATGGCTTTGTGTCTCGTGTTCTGAGTGCTTGTTTATACAGTGATTCCAGTGGCCTTAGAGCTGTAGAGTGAGCATCAGACCAGCTGATCAGACTGTAGTAGATGTGGGAGAGGACCATTGAGTGAAGGTATAGCTTAGCTGCTGCAGATGATAGGAAGTTTCTAATGTATCTGTAATTTGACAGATTGAACTTTACTTTATTGCAGACCTTTTTGATATGGGTTTTAAATTGAGGTTTGTGTCAATATGTACTCCTCAGTACTTGTACTCCGAGACAACCTGAAGTCTCCTTCCAGAAAAGAAAACATCTTGTTCTGTTATAATGCTGTGGCCCTTGGAGAAGAACATACACACTGTCTTTGAGACATTTGGTTGCAAACAATTATTTGGGTTTGGTCAAGTTGCTCTCTCCTGGTGAGGAAAGCGGCATACCAGTAAATTATTGATGGATTTACTTCCATTTTGGCCATTTTTGACATTTTTTGGTAACAGTAGTTATTTCATCTGGTGAACCTTCCTGAAACATGACCCAATCTGTCCAATCAAAACAGGCTTTCAACTGCTCCCTACTTTCATTTGTCCATGTCCTTATTACTTTCTTTTCTGGTTGACTTCCCTTGAGTTTGGTCTTATCCACTGGTATCATATTCACAACATTATAATCAGAGGTCAGTATTGGTATTTAGACACATAGGCTCCTTTATCATGAACAAAGCATTTGTCCAGGATAGTGTCTTTCCTGCTGTGATCCCTAACACACTGCTGGAACCCAGGTAACACAGTCTCCAGGCGACATTGCTTCATGTCCCGAGCACTATTGCCGGTGCATCGGGGTGGCTGAGTTGCAGCTCGTGAACACGGTGTCCTCTGCCGCTGGGAGGCACGTAAACAACAAACAGTAAAATACACCCGAATTCTCGAGGCAGAGAAAAGGGTCTTAACGTCATGCCGAGAATTTCTACGTTGGGATTGCAGGTTTTACATTTGACTGAGTATGATCGGCACCACAGATCATTAATATACACACAAACACCGCCTCCTCTGGTTTTCCCCGAGTTCGCATCCCTGTCTGCTCGAACAAGGGTGAGTCCGGGTACTTCAGAGAGAGATTCAGGCATCGTAGATTGGAGCAAACTTTCCGTGAAACATAATCAAGAGGCCTCGAGAAATTCATGACAGTACCTTGTGTGTGTCCTTAGTGTGTCCACGTTGTTGCTCAATGAGCGCAGGTTTGTGAGAATGATGGATGGAAGTGGTGGCCGGCTGAATCTCCGCCGTATTCTGAACGCCTCCCCTCCTTCCTCGTCTCTTTTTCCTGGTGTTTTCTAAGCGGCTCCCGAGGGATTTCATCCAATAACGAAGAGCACAGATGGCTTGGTGTATTCGTAGGAGGCCGATCACATTGTAGCCCTAGCATAGCCTCGCGGCTGTAGCAGCGCAGAGGCCGGGGCTCCTCGCCATACCTGTTCGTGCTGTCACTCAGGTGTGTCTTGGAAAGTTGAATGGCCAGACATGGTCTGCAGAAGGCAAATGTAATCCACAGGATCAAAAGCATGGTCTCTCAAAATGACGTTTCATACAGACACAACAAAGTTTAGAAAACAAAACCCAAGAGGAACGGAGCATACTGAGACTCGCAGTGACAGGATGCCGTCTCCCTCTGTCTCCTGTATACCAGAGGTGGGAGAAAGTCATACATGTGCAAGTCTCCCTCTGTCTCCTGTCTACTAGGGCTGTGCATCTTCACTGGTCTCACGATTCGATTATCCTGTCAACGATTCAATTCGATATCCCGATGCATCACGATTCACCACGATTCACATCAATGCGTTGCATCCTCAATTTTCTATATTACTGCACATGGCTTATTTTTCATCAATGCATACATGTTGATGTTGGCAGGTGTACCGACTCCCCACACCATATCCTACATTCCCCCAATCAGCTTTAGCAAAGCACCACCTGGTTATCACACCTCCTTCCTGCTTAGGGGTGTAACGGTTCACAGAAGTCACGGTTCGGTACGTAGCTCGGTTTGGGGGTCACGGTTCGGTACAACAAGAAAAAGCAAAAAAAAGTCCCAAATGCGTAATTCCAGGTTTGTTGTTATTTACTTTTGAACAGTAGTGCAAGTTTCAGTTTAAAAATAAGGAACTCTGACATTTTGAATAATTAACTGTATTAAACAGTTAAAAACAAACCACAAACAGCACCACACACACTCAGATGGCCATAGTATCTATAATGGCTGATGTCAAACTAAAAGGTTTCATCAAGCTGTAAAACGAAAAAGAATGTCTTGAAAATATTCTATCATAAATAACAAGAAAGTGTTTCCAGAGCGCAAAGTCGTTGAAAAACATTATGCCAAAAGCTTCCGTTATTTATTTTGGTCTCTCGGCTCTCATGTCTATTTGCCGGGCTCCGGTGATTGGCAAATCTGGGTGATGCCTTCTGATATGATTTAGCATGTGTTACCATTAGCATACCGCACCGCTATCGAACAACGCCGACACACCGTCCTCGTCGGATCCACCACTCGCACACCTCATCGTTGTTGTAGTCCACAGGGAACACGAAATGTTCCCACACAGCTGATTTAAAAGAATCAGGTGGGTTCTAGCTCCTGTGTGTTATCTGAAATCACTTACTAACTTTTCTTCTTCTTGTATTTAGTTTGTTTTGTTGTGTTTCTTCTTGTTCTTCATTTGTTGTTTAAGGGCGGCTGGCAAACAGCTTTTAGGCGCAATACCGCCCCCTGGAGTATATATAGTGTAGTGGATACTGCCCTGAAGGACAGACTTTTTTCCCACTCGTAAATAAAAAAGGCGTATTCGCCGTGTGACTGCATGTGCCGAACCGTGACGGTACGGGACGAATACGGATACCGTTACACCCCTAATGTCTTGACATTCATTTATAAACCTAAATGAATTGTATAGGTCTAGCCTCCCTATATCTGTGTGAAATTGTTCCATCCTTACAAACAAAAAACTAATGCTTCTGCAGTCTAGCTGCAGCTTCTAGCCACGGCCTTCTGTTAAAAAAGGACACTGAATGTCCTGAATGAGGCATCACACACAGGACTTGAGTCTGAACACAGCAGACAACAGGAGTATGTACAATAGCATATACAAACAAATACTGCATGTGGGTGCACACTTACTTTCTCTGTCTTACTGTTACATAAATCCCATGAATTTGAGACTAAGTTAGCTTCATTATATCTCAGTGATTAAGTGAATAACAAAGTTTCTATCGGGTCACTGTCAGCCTGTCACTCATTATTTTCAGGGAGGGGGCGGGGCTTGGAGAAACAGGGAGGGGGCGGGGCTTGGAGAACGGAGAGGAGACGGTGATCGCGGAAGCTTTTTTACTCCTGCCTTCACAAACTTTACACACGTATATATATTGTCTGAAAATTGCTAGAGGGCATTCATACTCTGCATCCAAGACTTGATTAAAGATCAAATGCAAAGGTTTTTTTATAATTGCCAGTAAAATCGAAATCATATAGCTACAACACTATCTAAGATATTGCAGTATTAAAATCGGAGATAATATGCGTCTGGCAATGCGAAATATTTATTTTGTTCAACCCCAAACACCAAGTCCGACGATTTATTTTCTCAGCCGCTCCTCCGCAAGATGACGTCGTGTGACGTCAGAGTTGACAAACAAACACACCCTGGCTTATCGCTCACAGCGGCTCCCGCCGATAGTACAACTTAGTTTCGTCTATCATGTCTGATTCTGAGTCGGAGGCCACCCACTATCTGGAGCAGTGTGCGAACTATACCACGGTCTCCGGGGGAGCCGCGATTTTTTTGTGTGGGGGGGGGGTAAATGTTGATAAGTGCATTAATAGCAACAGCGCTGACATAGGCCTATTATAAAGAGAAAATCTGTTGCACACGGGGTGGTGCCACAGGTCTACATCTACATGAAACGTCCCGATGGATCATGTTCATGTCAACAGATTTCCAGAGCATGTATGAGCTACGCAAACTTCGATCAACTTGATTATAAATAATCCACGGACCACCAACAGGCTACATTGTTTCACATAGGCTATAGCCTATTATGGCTGTAGCCTACACAGAGCCGAACACACGCGATAAGAGCAGCCAGCGGCACCAACCATGAACAATATTATTTAGAAAGTGCTTCAGAAATCAATAACATAAATGTCTTGACATTAATTTATAAACCAAAATAAATGAATTGTATAGGTCTAGCCTCCGTGTGTGAAGTTGTTCTATCCTCAAAAACAAAAAGCTAATGCTCCTGCAGTCTAGCTGCAGCTTCTAGCCACGGCCTTCTAAGGAAGGACACTGAATGTCCTGAATGTGCCATCACACACAGGACTTGAGTCTGAACACAGCAGACAACAGGAGGATTTACAACAGCATATACAAACTAAAAATACTGCATGTGGGTGCACGCTTACATTCTCTGTCTCACTGTTACATAAATCCCATGAATGTATGAGACTAAGTTAGCTTCATTATATCTCAGTGATTAAGTGAATAATAAAGTTTCTATCGGGTCACTGTCAGCCTGTCACTCATTATTTCCAGGGAGGGGGCGGGGCTTGGAGGAACGGTGAGGAGACGGTGATCGCGGAAGCTTTTTTCCTCCTGCCTTCACAAACTTTACACACGTATATATCGTCTGAAAATTGCTAGAGGACATTCATACTCTGCAATCCAAGACTTAATTAAATCCACCAAAAACCTGACATGATTGTAACGCGATTATTTTTGAAAAACATAAATCCCTGTGTCTCTGAGCCGCAGCGACACGGAGTGATTCAGAGCGGGTCCTTCTGCTGTTGGTTCTGGACTGGTGTTCTTGTGTTGGTGGATAAAGCAGACTGCTCCGTGTTGCTGTGCCGCTGTCACGTCTGCTCCCTGATCTCTGCGTCACCAACCGATTTGATATTAAAGTGACAGAAAAAAAAACGTTATAGTAAAGCCGCGGCCAGAAAATCAGGATACAACGTTACTACGCTATAATCGATTATCTTCCGTCACTGCATCGATACCGAATCGTCCACGTCCGCATCATAGAAACGATTATTTTCAACACCGCTACTGTATACCAGGGGTGGGAGTAAGTCATACATGTGCAAGTCTCGAGTTACTGGGGTGAGAGTCAAGCAAGTCAAGTCCTACGGAATCCTGATGAATAACCCCAGTTTAAATCCGTTAAAAGACAGTGGTTATGAAACTAGAGTTTTATTTTCAACATTAACAACAATGGAGAGTGGAGCTCTGAAATCATAAAGTGTGTGTGTGTGTGTGTGTGTGTGTGTGTGTGTGTGTGTGTGTGTGTGTGTGTGTGTGTGTGTGTGTGTGTGTGTGTGTGTGTGTGTGTGTGTGTGTGTCGAGGCATATGCTCGAATGGGGACACTGCAATCATGTTGCACTATCCTGAGTGTGCTGACTTTTCGTACAATGTCCCGCTGTCTGCTTCCTGCATCAAGTCAAGTGCTCGGCGCAGTTGTGTGGATAGAGCGCTCCTCTGTTTTCATTTAAACAGATCCTTATATCCGTTAGCGCCGCTAGCTAGCACCGGATGCTAACAACAACAATGCACGTAAGGTCACGCTCAGGCCACACATACACACACCCTCCCGGTCCTCCCGATAGCCAGTCGGTGCTTGCCGGTGAGCGTGGAAGTGTGGTCTGCCACAAGCGGGCAGCAGGTGCGGGGCTGTCAGCATCAGCTTGTAGATGGTATTTTAAACTCGATGCGCTCTGAAACTACGGAGCGGCCGAGGACAAAAAATACCGTTGATCGCGTTAAAATAATTAGTGGCGTTAATTTGTTTTTGCGTTATTAACGCGTTAACTTGCCAGCCCTAATTTATATACTTTATATAGGTATGGCCCTACAATATATTGTTCAAATATAGCATGATAGGTCCACGTTAAGTGCGTTTTTATTGTGTTAACTTGTGTATTTATGCTTTTTAGATTGACTTTCTCTCTTTCTCTGTTCGTCTGTTCTAGAAACCGAAAGGAAGAGAGAGACGTCACAGCTGTCAGCAATGTGACAAATCCTTCACAACATCTGGACATTTAAAACGCCACCTGCATATTCACACAGGAGAAAAACCTTACAGCTGTGACGAGTGTGGGACAATGTTCACTACATCAACTGCTCTCAAATCACATCTTCGTGTTCACACAGGAGAAAAACCTTACAGCTGTGAAGAGTGTGGGACAACTTTCAGTACATCAAGTGCTCTAGAATCACATCACCGTATTCACACTGGAGAAAAACCGTACTGGTGTGAAGAGTGTGGGAAATCGTTCACTTCATCAAGTGCTCTCAAAGTACATCACCGTATTCACACTGGAGAAAAACCGTACAGGTGTGAAGAGTGTGGGACAACTTTCACTACATCAGGTGCTCTCAAAATACATCACCGTATTCACACTGGAGAAAAACCGTACAGCTGTGAAGAGTGTGGGACAACTTTCACTACATCAAGTGCTCTCAAATCACATCAACGTATTCATACTGGAGAAAAACCTTACAGCTGTGAAGAGTGTGGGACAACTTTCACTCAATCAAGTGCTCTCAAAAGACATCAACGTATTCACACTGGAGAAAAACCGTATTGGTGTGAAGAGTGTAGGAAAACGTTCACTACATCAAGTGCTCTCAAATCACATCACCGTATTCACACTGGAGAAAAACCGTACTGGTGTGAAGAGTGTGGGACAACTTTCACTACATCAAGTGATCTCAAAAAACATTATCGTATTCATACTGGAGAAAAACCTTACAGCTGTGAAGAGTGTGGGACAACTTTCACTCAATCAGGTGCTCTCAAAAGACATCAATATATTCACACTGGAGAAAAACCGTACAGCTGTGAAGAGTGTGGGAAAACGTTCACAACATCAAGTAATCTCAAATCACATCTTTGTGTTCACACAGGAGAAAAACTATGGTGGTTTTAAGAATGTAGGAGCCGCAATTAAGCATATTTTGTTTTTTTCACAGTTTACAATAAACAATTCCCATCTATAGAGTGGCGAAGTCACGCCCATCTACTTCCGCTCCATGGGACCTTATTTCGGAAAAATAATGTATTGAAGTCAATGGATAGAGAAAACGTATCTTTCGATCCCGTTTGAATTGCGCCATGAGTTACACATGATGTTTGTCAATCTTAAATAATAATTTCCATGTAAAAAAAGTCACTGTTCGTCGTAAAACTGTTGAAATATAAGACTATGAAAAATATGCAACTACAAAGACTACTAATCCCAGAGTTGCGTAAGTGATGTCACAATTGTTTTCCTCCACTAAGAGATAGCTAACATCAGCACCATATAGATAGAATCTATCTATATGGCACTGGATAAGATAACTTTAACAAGCTGCCTGTGTGCTTAGTACCAGGTTATCATACCAGCAAGGGGTCTTGCTCGTTCTTTCGTTTCCCGTCTGATGAAAGGACCAGGAGTGGCTGGATCAAGTTAGCTTCCTAGCTAGTAGCTTGCACGTTAGTTAGCATTACAGCCGTTTCATTTTTATTAGCCTTAACATGAAGTAACATCAAGTAACCCAACATGTTAAACGGTAAGATTAGTAGTCATATTTCGTGAACCCTTTGAAGAGTACTGTCACCGGTGTGATCATTCTATAATACACAATTTAAGCCCGGGGGAGAAATGCTAACGCTACATTAGCATCGCCGATCTGTTCTACTTCACGCTATCTGCAGGATTGGTTGACATTAAACATTAAAAGACCAGGCAGTTTAGAGAGAATCAAAGGAAGGCAGGCAGCTTTGCATAACATTCTTCTGGACGGGTTTCCTTGTGGTGATAGTGAGGGTAGTCAATCCTTTTTGTTGACGAGACAGTAGTGACGGCCATCTTGGTGACGTGTTTTCTGCGAGACCAGAGATGTAGTTCATGTTGCAAATGTATTATCTTTTCAATTTACACACGGCATCTATTGCACGTCTGTCCGTCCTGGGAGAGGGATCCCTCCTCTGTTGCTCTCCCTGAGGTTTCTCCCATTTTTCCCTTTAAACTGGGTTTTCTCTGGAAGTTTTTTCTTGTACGATGTGAGGGTCTAAGGACAGAGGGTCTAAGGACAGAGGGTGTCGTATTGGCATACTGATATTCTGTACACACTGTGAAGACCACGGAGACAATATCACACAACATGTGTGATATTGGGCTATATAAATAAACATTGATTGATAGTTCATTGAGCGTTTCACACAAACAAATGTGTTTTACTTGAAAGATAATCTTTTAAATTGACAAACATCATATGTGTAATTCGTGGCACAATTCAAACGGGATCGAAAGATAATCTTTGTCTCTCCATTGAATTCAATACAGAATATTTTCGAAATAAGGTCCCATGGAGCTCCACCCGAAGGGGAGGGACTTCGCCTCTCTATTGGCCTTGTGTTTGGTAATCCTTTTTTCCATTACAGATCCCATCCCAACAGCGCCATCTGTTGACGTAACGTCAGAATGGACAGGCATAATGTTCACTGTTCCTTTAAGTTTCGTTTTCTGGCTGTCCGTCTGCCGACAGCTGTTTCAAACAGCTGACATTATTGCAGCATTAAATCCAAGCCATTGTCCGATGCAGCTTATGATTCCAATATACAATCCAGTTTGAATGCTGCTCATACCCGGCCGCTTTCCCAGCCTTGGCTCTCGGCCTCTCCTTTCGCCTCTTGATGAGCGCAGGTGGTGACAATCTCCAGCTGATTTTGGCGTGTTGTCCAGCTGATCCGGGATGATGGTGTCGGTTGTGAAGTAATCCAATTGTTTGTCCGGTGAAAACAATCCTTAATCCAATGCAATATGTTTTTTTGTTGTCCATTATTATCTACTTAATGTAATGGCAGTTTAAATGTTCCAGTGTCCTATATCTTTTTGCCATTACTTCACAGGAGGGTTGAGAGTGATCCTGACACAAACATGAAGTTCTGGTCTTTTGCTGCAGTTTTAGAATGATGTTTTATTGCTTGCAAGGTTTACATTGACATTAGTGTCAAACTGATATGGCTGCTTCCTTCCTCGTCCTCTTAACTGTGTGTTGCATGTAGATTGCCCTGTCATGATTGGCTGCCATCTCTTGCTCCGCCCCCTGAAGATTGTGATTGGAGCACGCTGGGTCCGACGCACTCCAATCGCAGCGTACAGCCGGCGCACACCTGCTGGAGACGACTACACAGCCTGGGACAGACGCCTCTCGCTACTTGCTCTTCGGTCTGTGGTTAAATTGTGTGGTCTGTGTTTTGTAGTGTGATGTGATTAGATGTGACTGTGATTAGAGTATCTGAGTCTCTCAATTGACGGTAGTTGTTTAGTTTAGCGGTGTTTTTTACAGCCTCCTTTTCTTTAGTTAGTACCACTTTGACAGTGAGGGTTTTAGTTACTATTTAGTGTATCTATTTCTTGGTTAGTAAACAGGCTCCCTTTTTAGAGTCCTCCCTTTGTTTGGTTGTTTTTGTAAACTTGCGCCCTTGTGGCCACTTTGTTTGTTTCAGGCTGCCTGCCATTTGGTTTCACCCTGGTATAATAAAGCCATTTATAATTATTACCAATTCCAATCTGGTGTATGTTGCTCTCCTCTTCCCTAGTCGGGACGTAACAAACTGTTTGGTTCATACATGCGAATGGTTTGTTTTGACTAACTCCACTGTAGGAAGTGACCATTATCCAGTGCTTCCTAAAATGAATAATAATGTATAGATGCAGGAAGGAGGTGAGATAACCAGGAGATGCTTTGCTAAAGCTGATTGGGGGAAATGTAGGATATGGTGTGAGGAGTCGGTACACCTGCTAACATCAGAGGGAAACATAGAGGTCATTACAAGCCACATAACGCAACATATACTAAATGCAGCAGAGAACAGTATACCCAAAGCAACAACCAAGGGTAGGGAGAAAGTGGTGCCATGGTGGAATGAGGAATGCAGCAGGGCTACTAAAGAGCGAAACGATGCACCTAGAGAATTAAAGAAACATGACACAAGATAATGTTAGAGAGTATCAAAGGAAAAGGGCAGCTGCTCGAAGGACTGTAAAATACACACGAGAACATGGAGAGAGTGTCGTTCTACCATTGGCAGAGGAGTAACATCAGGTGATGTCTGGTCCATGTTTCAGCAGATGAGTGGGGAAAGGAATCCATTAGAATGCCAGCTTTGGTTGAAGGCTTCTCGCGAGGTTGGTAAAATATGGTATGGTAAACGAACTAACCCAAACGTTGTTGTTTTCATTAATATTATTACCAATACTTACTTTTTTACATTTTATTACCATTACACTGGAGATTACATTATTACTGGAGAAACCGACTTATTGTGACAGCAGAACGTGAACATGTAACTTAATGCCTGCATTTGAGGACGAAAAATAGCTCAGTAAGGGACAAGGAAATGATTTGTTTAAATATTAGATATGACGTTATGTGTTTACAGATCAATGGTTAGGTCCACAACAGACTGTGGTTGTATAGCGTTTGGAGCAGCAGCAAAAACATCACTTACAAACTGATGGACTGCAATATAAAGCATTGAGGTGTGTATTGGAGCGATAAGTCAACTGTTTGCTTATCGCGACAGGCCTCTGCACACAATGAAAAAGTGGAAACAAACATGTGTTTGACTTTCATTAGTGAATGAAACTGAGAGCCCTGTATAGTCTGTGTCCAATATTGTGTATTTGTATATATTGTATATCCTGTAAATATGCTAAGGTCCCGCTGCTGACGATAGCAGTCATTTAGTGCGCATATGGGTAATTAAATATCTAAATCTCACTCCAGCCAGGTACCCACATTTGGCAACCCTGGTTAGCTTCAGAGCTAGCAGTCTGTGTTGTAAACAAAGACGGGACGAGCTGGAAATGAAACAAACGATACTTAGAAACTGGTTAAATGTTTCTGATGGAAGGAAACGACCTCTTCTCTCTTTGAATGTGGTTTATACCTTTCAGGTAACAGCAACAGTTAAAGCCTTACAGTGAACCGTTTGGCTTAGCTACATATCAGAGATACATATCGTTCCTGTAATACTCTTTGTTTGTCTGGATATATACAAGTATATATGATACACTACATAGAAACTACTCCGTGTATGTCACAGTTCACACTTCACCCTTTCTAAACACTGAATGAAATAGGTTTTTGATGCTTATACATTCAAATAAACGACCTGTTTAAACTTTTAATGAGGTTTATACATTTCAGATAACGGCAACAGTTAACGGTACACAAATAAACAGTTTTTCATGGTTGGAAAGTGAATAAAGTTAATTTACTCAAATACAGATTGCAGGTAGTTGTATTAGCTGAAGTATTTTCATTTGATGTCACTTTATACTACTCCTTCATTACATACCAGATATAAAGATGTACTTTTAATAAGATGAGAGAAGAGTTACACATCATGTGAAACTAAAACTGGTATATCTACATATATAATATCAATGAGTAAATGTGTCTTTCAGACGCCCCTTGATCACATGATGGTTATTAAGTCACCTCAACATATTTCTGTTTCCTTTCTGCTGGTTCTCTGTCATTAAGGTGAGAGTTATCACGATGCGGGGAGAAACGGGACCAGTTCAAACAGGGAGACCAGGTGTTCGCCAAGACGAAGGGATTCCCCCACCAGCCTGCCAGGACACACACACACACACAAACGAACATACGAACACACACACACACACACACACAAACGAACATACGAACACACACACACACACACACACACACACACACACACACACACACACACACACACACACACACACACACACACACACACACACACCACACACACACACACACACACCACACACACACACACACACACACACACACACACACACACACACACACACACACACACACACACACACACACACACACACACACACACACACACACACACACACACACACACACACACACAGAGTAATCCTGACAGCAAAGACATGATGACTTCAAAGTTTAATATCCGTCCTCAGAGAATCGAGAATGGGGAGAGATGGCAGAAACACACAGCACAGAATAATTACTGAAACTAAACAAAGTGTTTCTATTTATTTATTAAAATGATAACTACAAACTGAAAAAACAGGGGAAGCCGGCTGGCCTCCGGGAGAAAACGCCACTGACTAACATAGAACCACAGGAGAGGAATAAGGCCTCTTTAAAACATGCATCCAGCAGGTGTTCCTGAGCATCAGCAGCACGCTGACCTCTAGTGGCGTCATGGTGAATCAACACAGAGAGATATTCTCACACGGACCATTTACAACGAGGTGTGTGTATCTAGAGCAGGGGGTCCACACTTTCTCACTGAGGGCCACACACAGAAAAACATACGAAGGTCTGGGCCGCTCACTCGAGGTGTATCGCCTCATAAGCTCTGTTATAAGACAGCAAAATCAATCAAATGTAGGTGAATACAGGGAGGCGTGTGGCGCAGTGGATAGAGCGTTGGTGTTCAGATTAGGTTCAAACCCCACTGCAGTCAGCATGTCGTTGTGTCCCTGAGACACCAACCCAGTCTCACAAAAACACGTGTAATGACTACGTTGGTCCACAACGTAGGACGTAGTATTTCTACAAAAACTCCTCTGAAATTGTAGGACGTTTTTTTTTACCACTCATTCCAATGGCTGGCATCTGTGTCAAACGTATTAGTTTCACAAAATCCGCATCTCAAATTGTGGCATAGATACGTTATTTTCCCCTAGATGCCGTGTGTATATACGGATTGTCCACAGTATTGAGTATGTTGAGTAGCACCAGCCTGCAAAAGATAATACTTTTAGCATTGTGTTTCCACTTGATTAATATGCATGTCCCATGTGTGCTTGCTATCAGACCACAGTCCAGTGGTACTATCTAAAGAAAAGGAGGCTGTAAAAAACACCGCTAAACTAAACAATTACCGTCAATTGAGAGACTCAGATACTCTAATCACAGTCACATCTAATCACATCACACTACAACACACAGACCACACCATTTAACCACAGACCGAAGAGCAAGTAGCGAGAGGCGTCTGTCCCAGGCTGTGTAGTCGTCTCCAGCAGGTGTGCGCCGGCTGTACGCTGCGATTGGAGTGCGTCTGACCCAGCGTGCTCCAATCACAATCTTCAGGGGGCGGAGCAAGAGATGGCAGCCAATCATGACAGGGCAATCTACATGCAACACACAGTTAAGAGGACGAGGAAGGAAGCAGCCATATCAGTTTGACACTAATGTCAATGTAAACCTTGCAAGCAATAAAACATCATTCTAAAACTGCAGCAAAAGACCAGAACTTCATGTTTGTGTCAGGATCACTCTCAACCCTCCTGTGAAGTAATGGCAAAAAGATATAGGACACTGGAACATTTAAACTGCCATTACATTAAGTAGAATCATACTCTATGAGTGAAACTGGACAATAAGAAACATATCGCATTGGATTAAGGATCGTTTTCACCGGACAAACAATTGGATTACTTCACAACCGACACGTCATCCCGGATCAGCTGGACAACACGCCACAATCAGCTGGAGATTGTCACCACCTGCGCTCATCAAGAGGCGAAAGGAGAGGCCGACAGCCAAGGCTGGGAAAGCGGCCGGGTATGAGCAGCATTCAAACTGGATCGTATATTGGAATCATAAGCTGCATCGGACAATGGCTTGGATTTAATGCTGCAATAATGTCAGCTGTTTGAAACGGTGTGCTGTCGGCAGACGGACAGTCAGAAAACGAAACTTAAAGGAACAGTGAACATTATGCATGTCAATTCTGACCATCACTACTGTCTTGTCAACAAAAGGATTGACTCCCCTCACTATCACAAGGAAACACGTCCAGAAGAATGTCATGAAAAGCTGTCTGCCTTCCTTTGATTCTCTGAACTGCCTGGTCTTTTAATGTCAACCATTTCTGCAGATAGCGTGAAGTAGAAAAGATCGCAGATGCTAATGCTAGTGTTAGCATTTCTCCCTCGGACTTACATTGTGTATTATAGAATGATCACACCGGTGACAGTACTCTTCAAAGGGTTCACGAAATATGACTACTCTTACCGTTTAACATGTTGGGTTACTTAATGTTACTTCATATTAAGGCCAATACAAATGACAAGGCTGTAATGCTAACTAACATGCTAGCTACTAGCTAGTTAGCTAACTTGATCCAGCCACTCCTGGTCCTTTCATCAGACGGGAAGCGAAAGAACGAGCAAGACCCATTGCTGGTATGATAACAACCTGGTACTCAGCACACAGGCATCTTGTTAAAGTTATCTTATCCAGCGCCATATAGTTAGATTCTATCTATATGGTGCTGATCATAGCTATCTCTGAGTGTAGGAAAACAATTGTGACATCATTTACACGACTCTGGGATTAGTAGTCTTTGTAGTTACGTATTTTTCATAGTCTTATATTTCAACAGTTTTATGACAAATTATGACTTTTTTGACATGGAAATATTTTTTTAAGATTGACAAACATCGTATGTGTAATTCATGGCACTATTCAAACGGGATCGAAATATATGTTCTCTCTCCATTGACTTCCATACATTACTTTTCAGAAATAAGGTCCCATGGAGCGGAAGTAGATGGACGTGACTTCGCCACTCTATAATGCTTAATTGCGGCTCCTACACTCTTAAAACCACTATGGTTTTTCTCCTGAGTGAACACGAAGATGTGATTTGAGAGCACTTGATGTAGTGAACGTTTTCCCACACTCTTCACACCAGTACGGTTTTTCTCCAGTGTGAATACGGTGATGTGTTTTGAGAGCACTTGATTGAGTGAAAGTTGTCCCACACTCTTCACAGCTGTAAGGTTTTTCTCCAGTATGAATACGTTGATGTCTTTTGAGAGCACCTGATATACTGAAAGTTGTTCCACACTCTTCACAGCTGTACGGTTTTTCTCCAGTATGAATACGGTGATGTGATTTGAGAGCACCTGATGTCCTGAAAGTTGTCCCACACTCTTCACATCTGTAAGGTTTTTCTCCAGTATGAATACGAAGATGTCTTTTGAGAGCACATGATGTACTGAAAGTTTTCCCACACTCTTCACACCAGTACGGTTTTTCTCCAGTGTGAATACGTTGATGTGATTGGAGAGCACTTGATGTAGTGAAAGTTGTCTCACACTCTTCACAGCTGTAAGGTTTTTCTCCAGTATGAATACGTTGATGTCTTTTGAGAGCACCTGATATACTGAAAGTTGTTCCACACTCTTCACAGCTGTACGGTTTTTCTCCAGTATGAATACGGTGATGTGATTTGAGAGCACCTGATGTCCTGAAAGTTGTCCCACACTCTTCACATCTGTAAGGTTTTTCTCCAGTATGAATACGAAGATGTCTTTTGAGAGCACATGATGTACTGAAAGTTTTCCCACACTCTTCACACCAGTACGGTTTTTCTCCAGTGTGAATACGTTGATGTGATTGGAGAGCACTTGATGTAGTGAAAGTTGTCCCACACTCTTCACAGCTGTAAGGTTTTTCTCCTGTGTGAATACGCAGGTGGCTCTTTAAAGTTCCAGATGTTCTGAAGGATTTGTCACATTGCTGACAGGTGTGACGTCTCTCTCTTCCTTTCAGTTTCTAGAACAGACGGACAGAGAAAGAGAGAAAGTCAATCTAAAAAGCATAAATACACAAGTTAACACAATAAAAACTCACTTAAAGTGGACCTATCATGCAATATTTGAACAATATATTGTAGGGCCATACCTATATAAAGTATATAAATATAGTATTATTTTCAAAATACCAAAAATATCCTGCATTTGAGCCACGCCTCATTTCGCAGTATTTGCTCTTTCCAGCGCTGTTTTTGCAGGGGGCTGATTCTGTGAGCTGAAGCTGACCACGCCCCCTTGCAGGAGAGGGGAGCGTGCTCTGAGATCAGCTGCTGGGATGTCAGAAGAGGGGGAGAAAAAGAGATCTCTGTCCACCGTGTTTTATTCTTATAGAAGTAAGAAGAGAAGTATCGGGGCAGAAACCCTCCTTTTTACGCAGCGGTCCAGACACAGACATCAAACGGCGACACATTCAGTGTGCAGTTCCTTTGGCATTAGGGCAGGGATATCTAGATACTTCCCAAGGTTTGACATAATGAATTGTGCTACTTTTAAAGCAAGCAACGATGTTTTCAAATCTGTAATCAAAAAGCTCCTCAAAAGCGCTATCAAAGCAGTTCCTGCCGTGGCTACGTTAGTTCAAACGGTAACAACGGACTATTTCTCTTAGCGGATGCTTGTCAATTTAAATCAATACAACTATTTTTTAAATCAATAAAATCATTTTCTAAATCCATAAAAGCATTTCAATGAATATTGGGAGCCATATCGTTACTTTGTTGAGAATGTAGCCGTGTGATAAGCGGGATAACGTGCACATTGCATTATGTGCCTTCTTGACGATCTAGATCCCTCCGCTTCGCATCGGGCTCCTGATCAGCCTGTCGGTGTTCTTTTCCCCATAATGACCGCGTCGCTGCACATTATCCCTTACATATGATAATATAGAGTCATTATTCATTTGTTTTAAAGCAGGAGGCGCAAACGCTTGCCTCGGGGAGGGAGAAAAAGAGCCACAGCGGAGAATAAACAGAAGGGTAACCATGGCAACCATGCAAGGGAAGTCTTCTTCGCTGCTTTTGTGGCAGACTACAGCGCCACTTACAGGAATGGCATATGTACTACAGCGTCTCCAGCGCTTTCGAGCGGCAATGGCCGGCCGTGGCCCAACCTCTCATTCCCCTGATAGGTGGAGAATTGACCAATAGCCGTAGCACCACTTTACTGACGTCAGTAAAGTGGTGCTACGGCTATTGGTCAACGTAGACGTACAAGAGTGCATTTTGCATGATAGGTCCCCTTTAATATAACCCTTGAGTTAACAAAATACTACTTATCAACTGTTTGTGTTTATTATATTTTATACAGTAATACAGCAATATTCTAACCAAAGTATATACCAGAGGTGGGGGACTCGAGTCACATGACTTGAATCGAGTCCCATGACTGGACTTGCCTATTTTTGGACTTGAGACTTGCTTGACTAACATTGATAAAAGACTCGACTCGACTTTGACTTGGTATTCATGACTTGAGACTTAGGCTTGAGACAGATGACTCGAAAGGACTTTACTTTTTAAAATAAAATATTTGCATTTGTTTTTGTATTGTACGAAGCCCCTAGAGGGCAATAAAAGAAAAAAAAGAGAGATAAAGGAGAAAGTAGGAAGTGGAGCGCCCAGGAGACAGCTGTTTCATTGCAGACTTTTATGTTTATGTGGGGAAATACATACATTATTTGAGATATATTTCAAACTCGGACTTCATTTTAGGGACATTTCGGCCAGGGGTGTAGAGTTATTTGTTCAAGCACCAGATCGGCAAAACAGGAGAGTGTGTGAACCAGTCTGCCTTGACCTATGTATTCATGTCTGTGACTCTCACAGTATCTGCTGCTTCATAGAAGAAACCCTCCTTCACTTCATGAAATCTCTGCAGCACCAGGAGGCGGTAACGTGTAACTCAGCAGAATCTGAGAAGAGCAGCAGCAGCTGCAAAGAGCTGTGCCTTCACTGTGTTTACCTTCATTAGAACAGCTAACGAGCGACCGCAGGCTGCCGTGTTGTTTTTTTTTCTCACACACACACACACACACTCCACGCTCACCGGCAAGCACCGACTGGCTATCGGGAGGACCGGGAGGGTGTGTGTATGTGTGGACTGAGCGAGCGAGAGAGAGAGACCTTACGTGCATTGTTGTTGTTAGCATCGGGTGCTAGCTAGCGGCGCTCACGGATATAAGGATCTGTTTAAATGAAAACAGAGGAGCGCTCTATCCACACAACTGCGCCGAGCACTTGACTTGATGCAGGAAGCAGACAGCGGGACATTGTACGAAAAGTCAGCACACTCAGGATAGTGCAACATGATTGCAGTGTCCCCGTTCGAGCATATGCCTCGACACACACACACACACACACACACACACACACACACACACACACACACACACACACACACACACACACACACACACACACACACACACACACACACACACACACACACACACACACACACACACACACACACACACACACACACACACACACACACACACACACACACACACACACACACACACACACACACACACACACACACACACACACACACACACACACACACACACACACCACACACACACACACACACACACACACACACACACACACACACACACGGGGGTTTTGTTTCCACATGGACATGTATGTGGATCTCTATATATATTGTGTGCCCTCCTGTCTTCTCTCTCTTTCTTCCCGGACTGCAACCGGACAACATGTAACAAATAAAGTCAACTTTTGTACCTCCTTTGCACCGCCTGCGACTCCCTATCTCTCGACACTACACATCTTTCTTTATTGTACTGGTGCTCAAAATCAATTCATTTCATGTTGATCTTGGTTATACTTATGAGGGTTACCAGGGGGACACAATTGTGCATATCTAGTTTATTTTTGAGAAGACTGCTGTGGTCCAGGGTTTCCGTTAGCCGGTAATTACCGGTTTTTAGCTGGTCAAATTTATTAAAAACCAGTAAATTCAAAACCTGCCGGTCAAAATGTCTGGTAATAATTAGGGAGGCTCCGATCGATCGGCCGCCGGTCATTATCGGCCGATATTCACTCTTAATAGTTTGATCGGTGCTCTCTATAAAGGCCGATCAGGAGAGCTGGATCTGATCGATATGGACATAAACGCGAGTGAAGTGTAACCGGACGAGAGCGAGATCAGATCAGCTGCTGAGTCTGACGAGACACGCAGCTCTGTATAATCACCTGAAGCCCCGCCCTCTGTTTAGCGAGCTGCAGGAGCTGCATGAGAAACTAACGGGCTGTCAGGAGAGAGGGAGGGAGGGAGAGGGGAAAAGAGAGGATCCGTTTCTCCCGTGTTATTATTCAAATGTAATGTAAACTTTTGAATAATGTACGTTATCTACTACAAGTAGTTTGTTTGAATGTAATAATTATGTTGTTTGTTGAATAATTTATTGAAAAATGAATCTGAATTTTTCGATCTGTTACGATTATAAACTGAAGCAATATAAAAATGAGCCCCGTGAACTGAGTTTGAAACTGAAGCATATCTGCTCATAGTCCGGTAATTACCTGCTAACGGAAACTCTGCTACACAACTCTTATTATTATTGAAATATGACTGGTAAGTTTCAAATTTGTCCGGTAAAATAAATTCTGCCCGGACATTTGACCGGCGAGAAAAAATCCTAGCGGAAACCCTGCTGTGGTCATGTTAGGTTTGAGGTCTGATATGAGTTATGCATTTAAATCCAGATGATTCAAAAATACTCTTCCGTTGAGCAGCTGGTCACTGGACAATAACTCTGGGGTGTGTTAAGGGTTTCTGCTGTGTTTCTTTCAGAGTTCATATGGTGGTCAGCGCTGGTTGTCTTGGTGGTGCCCAGAAAACAATGTGGGCTTCGTAAATAATTGGACAGCCTTCTGGGGAAAACCTGGTGTGATTAAGAGAGACGGCATTCATCCTACTTTGAAAGGTGCAGATCTCATTTCGGCAAACATTTCAGGGCTTTGTGGACTTAATCCATGACAAACTGGAGTTGAGACCAGGAGGCAGAGTCGCAGTCTTATACGCTTCTCCGCGCTCTCTCCTAGGCAGTCATCCATAGGAATCCCGAACCCAATAAAATACCCAATATTAGCGGTGTGTGTGTCTGCCCAAGGACAATTTAAGGTAAAACCTAATAGAGGTGTCATACATAATAACCTAATAAAAGTAAATGTAACAACTACTACAGTGCAACAAAACAGGAAGATTAAATGTGGTCTCTTAAACATAAGATCTCTAGCATCTAAAGCAATATTGGTAAATGATTTAATATCAGATTATAATATTGATATATGCTGTCTCACTGAAACTTGGTTGAGACATGAAGAATATGTCAGCATAAATGAGGCCACTCCACCCAGCCATGTCAACACTCATATTGCTCGAGGCACGGGCCGAGGAGGTGGAGTTGCAGCAATCTTTGACTCAAGTTTAATTATCAATACTAAACCAAAATGTAATTATACCTCCTTTGAAAGCCTCGTTTTTAGTCTGATGCATCCGACCTGGAAAACGTTGCAGCCAATCTTATTTGTTACAGTATATCGTGCACCAGGTCCTTATTCAGAATTCTTATCAGAATTCTCTCAGTTTTTATCAACTTTGGTTCTTAGATTAGCTCCGTGGCATAATGCCGAAACCCGCAAAATAAAGCAAAAGTCTAGACAACTTGAAAGGATATGGCGTTCCACTAAACTTGAAGAATCTCGTTTAATTTGGCATATTACTCTCAATGAATATAAGAAAGCACTGCGTAAAGCGAGAGCAGCCTACTACTCTTCATTAATAGATGAGAATAAGAATAATGCAAGATTTCTTTTCAGCACTGTAGCCAGTAACGTGTAACTCAGCAGAATCTGAGAAAAGCAGCAGCAGCAGCAAAGAGCTGTGCCTTCACTCCTTCATTAGAACAGCTAACGAACGACCGCAGGCTGCTACGTGTTTTTTTTTCTTCACACACACACACACACACACACACACACACACACACACACACACACACACACACACACACCACACACACACACACCACACACACACACACACACACCACACACACACACACACCCACACACAACACACACACACACACCACACACACACACCACACACACACACACACACACACACACACACACCACACACACACACCACACACACCACACACCAGAGCCCCGCTCTCCATTGTTGTTAATGTAGAAATTAAAACGCTAGTTTCATAACTACTACATACTGGGGTTATTCATCAGGATTTCGTAGGACTTGACTTGCTTGACTCTCACCCCAGTAACTTGAGACTTGCACATGTATGACTTACTCCCACCTCTGGTATACAGGAGACAGAGGGAGACGGCATCCTGTCACTGCGAGTCTCAGTATGCTCCGTTCCTCATCTTCTTCAAATTCTCGGCATGGCGTTAAGACCCTTTTATCTGCCTAGAGAATTCGGGTGTATTTTACTGTTTGTTGTTTACGTGCCTCCCAGCGGCAGAGGACACTGTGTTCACGAGCTGCAACTCAGCCACCCCGATGCACCGGCAATAGTGCTCGGGACATGAAGCAATGTCGCCTGGAGACTGTGTTACCTGGGTTACAGCAGTGTGTTAGGGATCACAGCAGGAAAGACACTATCCTGGACAAGTGCTTTGTTAATGATAAAGGAGCCTATGTGTCTAAATACAGACACCAATACTGACCTCTGATCATAATGTTGTGAATATGATACCAGTGGATAAGACCAAACTCAAGGGAAGTCAACCAGAAAAGAAAGTAATAAGGACATGGACAAATTAAAGTAGGGAACAGTTGAAAGCCTGTTTTGATTGGACAGATTGGGTCATTTTTCAGGAAGGTTCACCAGATGAAATAACTACTGTTACCAAAGACTATATTAACTTCTGTGTTCCCATTAAAGAAATACAAATCTATCCAAGTAATAAATCATATGTGACTAAGGACATTACAATAAGTTATAAAAACCAGGAAAATAGCTTTCAAAAACAAAGACTATGGAGCACTTGAACAGACAGAGAGATAACTGAAAGTCAAATTGAGGGAATTAAAACACACAAAGAGCTTTTGGGAAATGCTTTTAAAGCCAAAGACCTCAAAAAAGTGTGGGACACCATAAGAACCATGACAGGAATGACCTCTTCAGCTAAACCTATTGTGACGGACAAGACATACTTGATCCATACCAATGTGCCTATAAGCAAGGGGGTGGTACTGCTGCTGCTCTGGTTCACATCATCACTAAACATTTAGATAAACGCCACACCTATGCAAGAGCCCTCTCCCTAGACTTCTCAGCAGCAACACAATACAAGCAGACATCTTGGTGTCAAGAATGGCCAAAATGGAAGTAAATCCATCCCTGATTTACTGGTATGCCGCTTTCCTCACCAGTAGAGAGCAACTTGACCAAACCCTGTCATCTGCCATCACAACCAATGTAGGGGCCCCCAGGGCTGCGGTAGTTCAGCTGTGCTCTTAGCTTCTTTTAGCTTCTTTTGATGACTTTACTGAACTGCTGTCTATAGTGTGTTTTGACTTTGACCGTCTAGTCATTGTTGGTGATTTTAACATCCATGTTGACAACCCCCAGGACAGAGGGGCTAAAGAACTGTTTTGTGTTCTTGATAACTATGGTTGGGACCCTCTCATGACATCCAACTATAGGCCCATCAGTATCTTACCCATAGTATCCAAGGTATTTGAGAAATTGATTGCCAAACAAATCATCAATCATCTCAACAACAGCTCCTTTCCACTGCATCCAATGCAATTTGGATTCAGGGCTAATCACTCAACAGAAACAGCAACATGCTTCTTCGTGGAGAAAGTTAAGGCATCAATGGACAGGGGTGGGGTTGTGGGGGCCGTGTTCCTTGACTTACGGAAAGCTTTTGACACTGTTATTCACAACATCTTATTGCAAAAAATACTCAACTTAAATGTTTCTATAGAATTCACCAACCTCTTTAATTCGTATCTTTCATCCCGCTCCCAATGTGTTCAAATTGAGAACCATAAGTCTAGTGCACTATGTTTGTCAACTGGAGTACCACAGGGCTCTGTATTGGGCACAATCCTGTTTAGTATTGTTACGGCTGCTGCCTTCCGGGTCGTCTTTATTGTGTTAATCTATGTTGGGTTAGGGTTCTTCTAACCCTAAGAAGAAGAAGAAGAAGAAGAAGAAGAGAAGAAGAAGAAGAAGAAGAAGAAGAAGAAGAAGAAGAAGGCTGAACTGTTCAGTGTCAATCCTGTGGAGATGGAGGTTATAAATCTCCAAAATCATGTTCAGCTTAAGTCTCAGAATACTATAAGAACATCACCGAGCAGCAATAAACACGTCTGCTTTATTTGGCTCTACAGACCTTTGTGAAGCAGCTTTTTCTGACATGAAATCTAAATACAGAACAAGACTGACTGATGAACATTTAAATGACTATTAGAGTGAACCTAAGTGGGTACACTCCAGCATACACCTCTATGGTGACTCCATGCAGCGCCATTCATGAATGCATTTATTTTACACATGTGCCATAAGATGCTTGTCAGGTGGTGATGAAGGACATGTGTGTGAATTCTCAGTGAAGTACTATGTGGGCCATTATAATATGTGAGACATTGTCGTTTTCTTGGACCTTGATGTGAAGTTAAGATTTCACACGTGTACAAAAGTATAGCTTAATTCAACTGATGAGTGCTCTGTGAATACATGTAATGTGATGGAAGTTAACACAAAGCAAACATTAGCTAGGGAGACTGTTTAATGTACTCCATGTATACAGTATTTTCTGTATTCTTTAGATACTAGTGACATGTGTCCTGTGTGTATACTTGCTGCTAATGCTTCATTTTTATTATCTTATTGCATCTTTTAAATAGGTTTAACTCGTGTAATGCCTGAAAACACTTCTGCTGTGACACATTCATTTCCCAGTTTAAGATAAATCATTATTTAAATAAAGTATATCTATTTATCTAATGAACTAAAACCGTTAGCTTAGCGTTAGCTGCTAACTGAAGAACCCCATTCATTTCAATGGGAAAAATGCTACGTCGTGGTGAATGGCGATGCTAATAACATCACCTGATGTTGCTCCTCTGCCAATGGTAGAACAACATTCTCTCCATGTTCTCGTGTGTATTTTACCGTCCTTCGAGCAGCTGCCCTTTTCCTTTGATACTCTCTAACATTATTTTGTGTCATGTTTCTTTAATTCTCTAGGTGCATCATTTCGCTCTTTAGTAGCCCTGCTGCATTCCTCATTCCACCACTTTCTCCCTACCCTTGGTTGTTGCTTTGGGTATACTATTCTCTGCTGCATTTAGTATATGTTGCGTTATGTGGCTTGTGATGACCTCTATGCTTCCCTCTGATGTTAGCAGGTGTACGGACTCCTCACACCATATCCTACATTCCCCCAATCAGCTTTAGCAAAGCACCACCTGGTTGTCACACCTCCTTCCTGCATATATACATCATTATTCATTTGAGGAAGCACTGGATAACGGTCACTTTCTGCAGTGGAGCTATTCAAAACAAACCATTCGCATGTATGAACCAAACAGTTTGTTACGTCCCGACGAGGGAAGAGGAGAGCAACATACACCAGATTGGAATAGGTAATAATTATAAATGGCTTTATTATACCAGGGTGAAACAAAATGGCAGGCAGGCAGCCTGAAACAAACAAAGTGGCCACAAGGGCGCAAGTTTACATAAACAACCAAACAAAGGGAGGACTCTAAAAAGGGAGCCTGTTTACGTACAAATAAATAGATACACTAAATAGTAACTAAAACCCTCACTGTCAAAGTGGTACTAACTAAAGAAAAGGAGGCTGTAAAAAAAACACCGCTAAACTAAACAACTACCGTCAATTGAGAGACTCAGATACTCTAATCGCAGTCACATCTAATCACATCACACTACAAAACACAGACCACACAATTTAACCACAGACCGAAGAGCAAGTAGCGAGAGGCGTCTGTCCCAGGCTGTGTAGTCGTCTCCAGCAGGTGCGCACCGGCTGTACGCTGCGATTGGAGTGCGTCGGACCCGGTGTGCTCCAATCACAATCTTCAGGGGGCGGAGCAAGAGATGGCAGCCAATCACGACAGGGCCATCGCAAAGCTCATTTACATGCAACACACATTAACACAGTTAAGAGGACGAGGAAGGCAGCAGCCGTATCAGTTTGACACTAATGTCAGATCCAGGCATGAGACTTTCCCCCTGTGAACATCTACTCTTGTGCCATGTCTATCATTAAGGCATACTAGTGTTCTTTCCTCCAGCATTTCCTTCACTATGTTTCCGTTACTGTCTGTATGGTTGCTGCCCCATAGACGGTTGTGTGCATTGAAATCACCACACCAAACTTCGTTCCTATGTTTATTTTCTGCTATTTCTTTAAATATATCAGTGGTTAGATTTGGACATGGGTTGTATACATTGATTATCCTAATGTTATCTTGTTTTCTAGGGTTGCAGATGTCCACTACAATACAGTCTATACCATCAGGAGATTGCACCTCCCTATATGCCACACCATCTTTGAGAAATGACTGCAGGATCTCAGGTCTGCAAAGTGGACAGGTAGGCGAGAAAGGCTTTTTTGAGTCTCAGAAACAAGGTCCTGTACACTTCACATACATTTACTGCACGACTTCAGGTCTGCGATGTGGACAGTACACCTCAAATACATCACTACACAACCTGGGGTATTTGAAGATAAGGGAATGACATGTTTATAATATGCTGCAAAACACAACAAATATGCAGGGTGACGAGTATTTTTCTAAGGCCATTTCATATTTGGTAGTCTGATCATTTCAACAAGAGAATAGAGTCAAACTGAAAACATTGTAAACATGTTCCAGATACATGAAGCATGTGAACAGTGAAACTCGCTCAGGGACTTTAAGGTGAAGACTTTAAGAAAAGGTTTTCCCACACTCTTTGTAGGAGCCATTTTATGGGTGCTGTTGGTGTCTCAGTTTACCTTATTTATATGAATAGAGCAATATTATTTTTGAACACTTGGTGGCGGGGTGTATAAAAGGAGTCAAAGGTGACAGGAGAGGAAGAGGACACAGGAGGAAGAGCATACCGATTCTACCAGACGGCCAGTACACTATTGACACTGTGTACTTAAACCTTGGTATGTAAAGCAATAACTGCAGCAAAAGACCGGAACGTCATATGTTTGTGTCTCCGTCAGGATCACTCTAAACCCTCCTGTGAAGTAATGGCAAAAAGATATAGGACACTGGAACATTTAAACTGCCATTACATTAAGTAGAATCATACTCTATGAGTGAAACTGGAGAATAAGAAACATATCGCATTGGATTAAGGCTGGGAAAGCAGCATTAAAACTGGATTGTATATTGGAATCATAAGCTGCATTGGACAATGGCTTGGATTTAATGCTGCAATAATGTCAGCTGTTTGAAAACAGCTGTCGGCAGATGGACAGCCAGAAAACGAAACTTAACAGTGGACATTATGCCTGTCAATTCTGACGTTATGTCAACAGATAGCGCTGTTGGGATGGGATCTTTAATGGAAAAAAGGATTAGAAGTAGATGGGCGTGACTTCCCCACTCTATAGATGGGAATTGTTTATTGTAAACTGTGAAAAAAACAAAATATGCTTAATTGTGGCTCCTACACTCTGAAAACCACTATGGTTTTTCTCCTGTGTGAACACGAAGATGTCTTTGGAGAGCACTTGATGTAGTGAAAGTTGTCCCACACTCTTCACACCAGTACGGTTTTTCTCCAGTGTGAATACGGTGATGTGTTTTGAGATTACTTGATGTAGTGAAAGTTGTCCCACACTCTTCACAGCTGTAAGGTTTTTCTCCAGTATGAATACGATGATGTTTTTTCAGAGCACCTGATGTACTGAAAGTTGTCCCACACTCTTCACAGCTGTAAGGTTTTTCTCCTGTGTGAACACGAAGATGTGATTTGAGAGCACTTGATGTAGTGAAAGTTGTCCCACACTCTTCACAGCTGTAAGGTTTTTCTCCAGTATGAATGAATTGATGTGATTTGAGAGCACTTGATGTAGTGAAAGTTGTCCCACACTCTTCACACCAGTACGGTTTTTCTCCAGTGTGAATACGGTGATGTGTTTTGAGATTACTTGATGTAGTGAAAGTTGTCCCACACTCTTCACAGCTGTAAGGTTTTTCTCCTGTGTGAACACGAAGATGTGATTTGAGAGCACTTGATGTAGTGAAAGTTGTCCCACACTCTTCACAGCTGTAAGGTTTTTCTCCAGTATGAATACGTTGATGTGATTTGAGAGCACTTGATTGAGTGAAAGTTGTCCCACACTCTTCACACCAGTACGGTTTTTCTCCAGTGTGAATACGGTGATGTGTTTTGAGATTACTTGATGTAGTGAAAGTTGTCCCACACTCTTCACAGCTGTAAGGTTTTTCTCCTGTGTGAACACGAAGATGTGATTTGAGAGCACTTGATGTAGTGAAAGTTGTCCCACACTCTTCACAGATGTACGGTTTTTCTCCTGTGTGAATACGCAGGTGGCTCTTTAAATCTCCAGATGTTGTGAAGGATTTGTCACATTGCTGACAGCTGTGACGTCTCTCTCTTCCTTTCGGTTTCTAGAACAGACGGACAGAGAAAGTCAATCTAAAAAGCATAAATACACAAGTTAACAAAATAAAAACTCACTTAAAGTGGACATATCATGCTATATTTGAACAATATATTGTAGGGCCATACCTATATAAAGTATATAAATATAGTATTTTTTTTAAAATACCAAAAAGATCCTGCATTTTAGCCACGCCTCATTTCACTCCATTTGCTCTTTCCAGCGCTGTTTTTGCAGGGGGCTGATTCTGTGAGCTGAGTCAAGTCATGTGACTCGTGTCACATGACTTGACTCAGCTCACAGAATCAGCTCGAGTCACATGACTAATTTTTGACTTGAGACTTGCTTGACTAACATTGATAAAAGACTTGACTTGGACTTGGTATTCATGACTTGAGACTTATGCTTGAGACAGATGACTCGAAAGGACTTTACTTTTTAAAATAAAATATTTGCATGGTACGAAGCCCCTAGAGCAGTGGTTCCCAAAAGGACAAGTAAAAATCTCAAGGCACACCTATTGTGCAAAATAGCCCTTATAACACGTGTTATCACTCATATCATGTAAAATATCTGTACATGTGCATAATTATTTACATCCAAATAAAATGTGACAAAGACAACTATATTACTCATGAAATATTTATGAACGAAATATTTCAGAAATTATTTTGAAACTGTATCAAATTAGGCTTCATCAAAGCAGCAACACACTCATTTAAACCAGACAGGTCACAAAATAAAAAATGAGGCAAAGGAAACTCAGCAGAAATTCAGCACAGAGAACAGTCAATGCAAGGAAGCTGCATTGTCCATGGTCCTGAACTACACATTATAAATGTAACATTTCAGCAATCAGCATTGAAACATGTGCTATTGTAAATATTTTTGCCAACTTACAAATTAGTGAGATACGTGTGCCTGTCGGGGCGCGCAGAATGTTGTAATCCTTGGTGGCACTGAGGAGAGGGCCACTCGCAAGTCCTGTTCAACAGAGAGCCGTGACCTCCTGTTGTTCTTCATGTAAAATCAGAGTAGAGAACGCCAACTCCAGAGATGGGGTCGTTACTAAAGAAAATGTAATATATTACATAATACTTAAAAAAAAAGAAGTAAAGTATTACACTACTTCGTTACTATCTACATAAAGTAACTCGTTACTTTACTCGCCAAGCACGTACGAACTGCGCATGCATGAGTGGCAATAACTTTCCTTACCAGCAGGCGGCGGTAGTGTGCATTTGTCATTCAAAACAGGCAACAACCGGAAGACAGAGAAGAAGAACTACGTGATATAAACAAAACAACAAATAGCGCGTGCGGTAGCTTCACCTTGGCATGTGTTCTTTGCAGGTGTTTGTTGAGGTTTGACGTGGTGTTTCCAGCAGTGGATAACAGCTTCTGGCCTGGACACAGTTTGCACCTCACCGTCACCTTTCGGTCTATTCTTCGGACAAACTCAAAATAATGGGCATACCTCCACCCCTCGAGAGTTATCGCTGACTCAGCCATGTTTATGCAGCACTGCATGTGGAGATGTGGACGCGCAAGTCGCGCAGATTACGTACATATAAACCTACAAAGTACTGATATAGTAAATAAAAAAAGTATTATTTCTGTGTAGTTGTATATTGCAATAATAACGTATGGTTGTCACAAAAGCCCACGGCACACCCGGACAAAGCCCACGGCACACCCGGACTTGCCTCACGGCACACCGTTTGGGAACCACTGCCCTAGAGGGCAATGAAAGAAAAAAGAGAGAGAAAGGAGAAAGTAGGAAGTGGAGCGCCCAGGAGACAGCCGTTTCATTGCAGACTTTTATGTTTATGTGGGGAAATACATACATTATTTGAGATATATTTCAAACTCGGACTTCATTTTAGGGACATTTCGGCCAGGGGTGTTG